>CALNXK010000012.1:1735000-1832500 GCA_942486035.1 Porites lobata | reverse complement strand
GAACTTGAAGAGCTGCAGGAAAAACTTGCAGAGTCCGAGCGTCTACGTAAGGCTGCACAGGACAAATTGGAGGCCATGATGGAGAGTAAGGACGACTTTGGCAAGAACGTGCACGAATTAGAGAAGGCAAAGCGATCCCTCGAGGCACAACTAGAGGAAAAGAAACAGGATATGGAAGAGCTGGAGGATGAATTGCAGATCACAGAGGATGCTAAACTCAGAGTGGAAATCAACATGCAGGCGGCCAAGACTCAGTTTGAACGAGAGCTGGCGGCTAGAGATGAACAGAATGAAGAGAAGAGGAAAGCTCTGCTCAAACAGGTGAGAGGACTCGCTAGTCATTCCTGAGATTAGTTAAGTTTAAGGGTGAAAAAAATGTTAACAGGTTGAGTAAGAACATACAAATGAAGACTAGTGACTAAAGGTAGCAACACTCGTTTAGGGTTAGCGTCCATTATGACGGACAAAGGGGCTCTAACTGTGACCTTTTGAGGAAGCTTTGGTCAGTGTAAGCTCAGTGCTGGATAGTTCTTGAGCACACAGTTTCAAAAAAGTATTACAGTGTATAAATAAACAAAAACATGAAACTGTGTGTTCAAGAACTATCCAGCACTGAGCTAACTGACCGAAGCTTTTTTAGCTTTCTGCACAACGAATTTTTTTTAAGACTCGAATTTTGACTTCAGTCACTTCGTGGACTGAAGGGTCAAAGACAGTAGATAAATCAGTATAACAGTGAGTGCTCAAAGTGGCGATTTTCTTATTCCTCAGCTTTGTGAACTTGAAAGCGAACTGGATGAAGAGCGCAAAGCCCGTGTGAATGCTGTTACTCTAAAAAAGAAGATCGAAACAGACATGAAAGATCTGGAGGAACAACTCGAGGCAGCCAACCGTGTCAAGGAGGATGCACTCAGACAGTTGAAGAAATATCAACAGCAAGTGAAGGATATTCAGTGCGATTTGGACGAGGCACGGCAAGCGCGAGACGAGATATGCGAGCAAGCAAAAGAGAACGAGAGGAAAGCCAAACAACTGGAGGCGGACTACCCCAGGGGCCCCACTGACATATTTTATTGACAGGGGGGTCCGACAGAGGTTCATATTTTATACCCCAAAAAATCCCAACTTCAGAATTTGTCTACCCAAAAAGATCCCTACTTTTTTTTAGCATACCCCAAAAAATCCCTCAGTGTTTTTGCATCAGCAAATTTTATTTTTTATCTTCTGAAATAACTGAGTCAGCGACACATCTTTGTATGGGTTCATAAACCACTTTGGCAAGCTTGATGCTATGTTACTAATATTTACCAAGAGAACTTCTTCATACAACAAAAATGGGATCACAACTGACTGGACCTCTTAGCTCTTGCTCGAACTCAACAGCATTGACTCCCGGTTTGAGTTTAGTTTACAAAATCAGTTTTCCTTGCCTTTATTTTTACATAGCAATGTGATCATTTGATAATAGATATATATCAGTGGGTAAACATCCAATTCATAAAATGTTTACTTTGTATACAATGTTTCCATTGTGGTCTTGATGACTGGCTTGAAAGGCCTTGAATTACGTGGCCTATTGAATATTTCTCTCTGGATTAGATGCGCCTGGAGTGCTGGTAATTACTTTTCAAATAGATTACAATCTCAGAAATATCCCGTAATACCACACAAGCAGTAAATTGCGCTTATGTTATTGTTGATTTGAGCTGATGAAAAATACAATACCCAAAAAAATCCCTGTGTTGTTTTCGTGACCCAAAAAAATCCTGGCGTCTTTCATAGACCAAAAAAAATCCCTTTTGGCCAAAATGTCAGACCAATCTACCTATCCGATATATTTATGCTCCAACATGGCTACTATCCCTTTGTTTGCCCCTGTAACATGGCTACTGCAACAAAGTGAACAGACTCTGTAGGGTGACCCAGTTGAAGCTTACATTCATGTCCTTAAAATTTATTCTTCATAGAGCCTTGTTGTCGGTTCCCAACAACTACAGTAACAAATTCTTTCGCTGGAATAATGACTCCTTCACTAACAACATCTGGAAATCAACCACCAATGAGCAAGTCACCAAGCTATGGATCTTACCTAAGCCAACGCTTTGTTCCTCCAAGTCAAAACTCCCCGGGAAGGATGTCACGAAGCTGTGATGATGTAAGCCAGTTGTCGGTTAACAACAAATTTCCTTTTCAAGCAGAAAATGGTGCAATGTATGACTTTGATAACTTTCTTACAAGTCCATTGTCGCCCATGAAAATTGACTCTTGTGACACAGATGATAGCCCAGGTTTACTGTTTAACTCGTCAAACTCCATACCCATCCCATCCTCGAATGGTATTGTTGGAAAGACAGACACTTTGAGCTGGCTCGACTTAAGCATGTCACCCACAGCTCAGCAGAATATTCCACATGCCAATGTTGAACTTACATCAATACATAACAACAATTATAAAGGGACTCCGCCATTAAATTTGTATGACGACCATGAACATACGCCATTGTCACTGTTTGACTTAGAAACACCTACTGCACTTCATCCTCCGAGTGACTTTGGTGAAGCGATGGATTACTGCATCTAGGTTGTATTGCATTAGTTTGTGTATAATAATGAACATAATACCAGTATCACTATAAGTGATCATACATTATTTGTGTAAATAATAGTAAACAACTTGTTAATAATATTAAAATTATTAATTGTTAGAACAATCAGTAAAATTTATTTTATTGATTACTCTAACGGTTTTACTATAGAGATATTAACAGATGTTAACATCTGTCTATTGTGGTATAATATTGTACAGAAAAAAAAAAAAACAGAAGCAAGTTCCTGTAAGGACATTATAGGCATTAAGCAGGCAAGAGTCAGTCCTCCAATTTTTTTTTTTGTATCAGAAATCCTTGTGCATTTTGCAGACAGCAGACAAAATTACTCTCGGAATAGGCAGCATAAACCTAAACAACAAAATGGAATTTAATATTAGTTTTATTTCATGATTACTTGTGGCTAATCACCACACCAATATTTTCTATTTGTTTTGATGAATAAATTGTTGTTCCACGGCAGGGTATTGCCATTAATAAATAATATTGGTAAAGATGGTAGATTCTGGCAGGGTTTGTGATTTTCTGAGAACAATTTAATATTTCTAAACAGACTGACTTCACTGGCAGTGCCACCAATAACTTCCATGTAAATGGTGTATTAATCATTCACTCTGTCAGAATTATGCCAGCGTACTGACTTTAATTTTTCATTTTTAAGAAAGTGTTGGCTATTGATGTTACAATGTGATCCTTTGTAGAAGAAGGTTAAGCCTTTCAAATCAGATCTATTAAAAAGTTTTTTGTTGCATAATCTTGTGTTGCTATGCTTTCTGTCACTTATAACTTGGCCTGTTTCAGACGTTCAGATAGTAGAGTGCCATGATCAGATGGTGGGGAGAGAGTCAAATTGTGCGTGGGGGAATGAGGAGGAAAAACAAGGGGAGAATAGCGCGAGAGCAAAGGAACTTTTCCCTTGCAAGAGGCTGGTAACATAAGTCAACTAAAAAACAACGACAACAAAACCATTGGTCTTGGCTCGTGGGTGTTCTTGAACACTGTATTGTAGTGACCATCTGAATTTGGTGTACTTGGATTATCAAATCAGTTGAATGTCTTTAACTCTCTTGTTGTAAGCTGCGATCATTACGAGGTGTTTTTTTTTTCGGGTAAGTGTAATATGCGACAGACCAGCCTTCCAAAGAAAAAAGGAAGAAGGACCATCTGATTGCAGGTTACTCTTGTTGTGTTTCAGATTTATCCCTGTATGAGTCCAATCTATCTTTTTTTTTGGTCTTTAAACATACAACAGTATTGTAATGAGTCTAGAAGAAAAAAGAAAAATAATGGCTATGTATTCTTCGACCAATTCCACCATGCAAAATTTAACTTTGCCTCTTTCTGTACTGCATTTTAACAACACTAATTCTGTATATTTTATTGTTATGTGAATGAGTGGGGAAGGGGTCAAGGTCCTTGACCAGGAGATGGTGGACATTAAAAGAAAAATCAAGGAATTAGGAGACCAGAGCATAAAGTTTAGGCATCCTTGGCACCAAAAAGAGCACACTTCCCCTTATACTATGAATTCTCATCAAATTTGTCCCAGGGGTGACTGGGAAGGATCATTCTTGTTGGTAGAGAGTGTGTTTGTAGAGGTTATGATTTGGAAATGACAAGAAACTAAAAAATGGAACATTGTCCCCTCTCCCAAGTTGTCAACTTTCTCATGGACTATTCCCAAGCAGCCTTTGCTGAGCTGACGAAAAAGTTGCTGCAAAACACTGGAAACAAAGTAGCTGATTATTAGCTGCCATCTTACCCTTATTTCCCACGCTAACATTCATCTACTTATTTCTAGATTCAAACAATCACAAAATAATATTTTTTTAACTGCTAAGTGTAACAGGCTTCTAGGAGTCTTATATATTGGGCAAGTTGAATGGGAAAACTCATATTTGGGGACTGTAACCTCATGAAATTTCAGCCATCTCCACCCACTAACCTATGGGAGGTGCCCCTGTGGGTTAGGGGATAGAGACCACTGACATTTCAGACTATGAAGACTGGAGACAGCGAATAAACCAAGAGGGAACCAAAGGAGAGGCCAACTACCCACTTCCCCTTTGGCTCATCAACAAGACTGTACCCGAGGGAGTGGCAGAAAATTGAGTCTAGTTCCCAATCAGCTTGCAATAATTTTGCTTACTCAGCCGGGCTACCTAAGCAACACTACAACTGATTTCCTTACTCCGGAATTCAAGTGACAAGGATGATTGAAGAATTTTTTTTGAGGTGTGAAATTTTCGATTCCAGGATTTTTTGGGGTAGGAAAATTTGGTAAGTATTTTCCTTGGGTGGCTTGATCAAACAATAGTCTGCAAATATAGCTGGGGGTGTAAATTAAGCCTGGGATTTTTGGGGGGGTTAACTTTTGGTCCAGGGATTTTTTTGGTTTTGTTGTAGGCCTTAGGGATTTATTTTTGGTTTTGATTTTTGCCTCCATTCGGTCATTGCGGTCACTTGAAATGCGGAGTACCCCGCTGGGCACCATACCAAGGCTTTTAGGGCCAAGAAAAGAGCCCGGGGGTACTTGGGTTAATGTTTGCTGGGTATGTGCCGCCGGTCTCTCAGAGCCCCTACCCCATTATAGTCTGTTTTTTGGCCAGTTATGGACCCCATCTTAGTCACTTTTTGGAAAATGTAATTTTCGTGATCCCAACTTAGTCACTTTCTATTTATGCATCCTGACCTTATCAATGTGGTTTCAAGAGGCGGAATGTAATGTGGTCAATGCGACCTTATTGTTAAATTTAATAAACAACAACTTACTGATTTTTTAACCAAGAATCTTATATGAGTTACAGGATGATTGCAAGTGGGTGGATGGGCAGCATCAAAACAAATTCTACAGGCTCCCCCACTTTTTTTTCTCTCCCAACACTTTGGGGGGTGGGGGGTGGGATTGAGAAAGGTTTACCCTATGACTCCTTAGGCCAAACTCCTCAAAAGACAGTTTCTTCCTGAAAAATATTTTTGTTATACTTAACCTTTCTCTTTTTTCTCTCCCCCTCCACTCCCCTTTTCGCATCTGCCATACAGACCATCTCACTTGCAAATTTGTTCCTATGGGTCTGTTTAGACCCCTCCAATGAATAATCAATGTATCTTGCCCTTGACCTCTCTCCTTATCTTAAGGTCAGGATGAAGGCTCCCCCCTGACAAGGTCTAGCTAGTTTATGCCTGCTGCTCCCTCCCCTGAAGAAAAAAATCATTTCTCTCCTGAGAGAAGGCAGCTGTGCGCAGGCTAGAGAAGGGCAGGATTCACCACTGGGCTGGAAACAACTTAGTTGTTTTGCTTTAGAGTTATCTTGTAATGAACCAGCTTTTTGTGGATAATATGAAGTGGTTCATGTGTTAAGTCAGTTGGGTGCAATGCAAAAGATGAGTTGTCACCAGGGGACAACTGTGTTATTCACTCCCCAATACTTACATATATAAATTATTGATTTCAGTGATTACCATTGATTCTTTGAAATTTGTTTCATTTGTTTCACTCAAAAAGAGCTTAATTTTGGGCAAAGTCAGGGTGCAACAAAAGTTCTTTCCATTACTCTAATTGAGTTTTCATCACAAGTTATCACACAATTTTGTTCCATCTTCTGAGGACCAATGTTTTTTTTTCAACTAAATTTTGGGCTAGCTACAAAGAGCTTCAGGATAGAAAAATGCCCATCAGGCAACCTGGTGCTCTGTTTTTTTCCCACAATACCATAAATAAAAAGCAAGCCTTTTAAACATAAGTTCTTTGTATACTGAGAGGAAATGTGTGAGAAGTCTGAAATACATACCATAAAATTCCGAAAATAAGCCCCAGGGCGTAAATTTTTCGAAGGCCCTTTTGAGGGGCTTATTTTTGGAGGGGCTTATATTCGGAGGGGCGATTTAACGGAGGGTTTTTTGCATTACGATTTTGGGGAGCTTATATTTGGAGGGACTCATACATGGAGAGGCTTATTTTCGGAATTTTACTGTATTTTTGGAAGGAGACTAAACAAAACTTGCAAAGCAAGCATTTTATTTCTCTCAATGCACACAATGTACACATCATGACTGTTATCAACACTGTAACATCAGACAATAAAATTCTCCTTATAAAAGCGCTATGTCCAGAAAGACAAGAATATTAAATAAACATAAACTTTCATTATTTTGCCCTGGAAATTGAAACACATTATTATATTCTAGCCTATGTTCTTTCAAGAATGGCCTACATAGCAAGCATTTCCATTAAGCTATTGTGTGACCCCCTTTCTGTCTTTGTTTAAACTTCCTGGACGAACTCATGCGGAAATGCTTACTGTGCAGGCCTTTTCAAGGGTATTTGGTGACGCATCAAAAAGGAATTAATCCCAGAAAATGTTAATGGAGTCGCTCATTCTGCCCAACTCTTTAAACAAAATTATTTTTTATCACCTGTTATTTGGCTGATTGTTACGAGAGAAAGTGTGTTGATTACACTTATACATTAAAGGGAGTTTTGACACAGAGGCGTAAGCTTGTAAACTGATCAAGAAGTCCATTTGAACAAAAGCTATCACAACTTAGCAGATACACTCATAAAAAATTCCTATCTGTACATTCCCTGGTTATCACTTTTGACATTAACCTTATGATGATCTTTCTCGACTTCTAAACACTAAAAGCAGTTAGCTTATAATAATCTTAAAATAATAAATTAGTTTACAGCTCCTGTTTCAAATCTGTGAAAAATCCTTGGCGTGGCTTGGTCTGGGCTTAGTGATCTTTGAGCAATAGGAAAATGAAAATAAAACATATTGGCAATAAAATTTAGTTTAATGAAGCCTTTTCCAAAATAAAGCGCAGCCCCTTTGTCAACAAAAATGTCTCCGCAACACGGTTAGGCGTGCATCCCCAAATGTTGACTTCATTAAAAGTATGTAAAGTGGAGAGGCTAGGCATTCCTGTAATTCGCACATTCGATTAATATTTGCGAATTTTCTTAGCCTTTCGTTTGGAGGCAATTGTTAACTTCGTTGTGTTGTTTCAAAGATAAGATTGGGCACAGTTTTTTGTCAGGTCACGTACAAGCTCGCAACTTGTGAGGATTAGAGCTAAAGGATTAGAAATTAGAGACTGAACGTAAATGGTTTAGAAGGAATACGAACTCTGCTCTTTGATAATTCCGTTTTCTTGCTTTTCTTCGCGTAATTCCGCGTCTCCATTACCCTGTTGTTTAGCCTTCTCCCTTTCTGATTCCACAAAATCATCAAAGAGACTTGGCCAAGCCTCAGAGTCGTCATAATTTTCGAAATCTGGCTCGATCGCCTCGGTGAAGTTTAGAAACATATACCATGTGTCCCGTGAAATCCCCCGCAGTTGCCTGTTTTCCAAGTAGGCAAACCAACGATCAAGAACAGCTGGTACGTTCTTTGAAAAAACCAGCTTCCAAAGAGGAAGTGCGATGTTCTTCGGCAAGGCGCGCTGGCCTTCATCGACATCCAGTCCAAACTTGAACGTAAAGCGATATAAATCCTTGAATTTCTCAACATCGTTTGTCACTTCTGTCTCCAGTTCTTGAAATTTATTCTGAAGGCTTCTAATCGAGTCTACTTTGAGGGCTTTAAAACCCTCTACGAATTCTGTTCTGGTAAAACGACACATCTGCGAAGCATTGAATTTCCAAGCAATGACTAGAACGATAAATTCTGTCGGATCAACTCCCAAGTCTTGACAAAATTTCTCCATTCCATCAGCGAGAATGGCATCTTCAGTGTCGTCCTTGTATTTAGCAAATAAAGAGTTGATTTTTGTTAAGTCAGCCTCTTGCTTTGAATACGAAAACGTTCTCATACCATCGTGTGAACTGTATTTACCAGCCATTACGTTTTTATCAGCCGCTTTGGTCTTGAATGGTTCGTGTACTACACTGTCGTGTGGTGGATATGAATGGTTTAACGTGCTGCTAGTAACTGTGTTTGTGGTTTGCTGCGAAGGCTTTCGATGAAGCGTATCACTAGTTGAGCCAGAAACACAAACTGAACAGCACTTACCCATAACCACGGCCCGCTATTTTTGTGCTCTGACGCTCAAATGTCGACTTCCAGCGGGAAAAATTCTCATAAAAACAAACCGATGATGTCGTGAACGGCCGAAGGCAAGATGAAAACTTTTCTTGCGCTAGCCACCACGTGACCGGATATCTAAACTGCGCGGTAACTTCCGGTTTTGAGTGAAAAGAGAAGCGCGCGTCAGTTTTTTTTTCCGGCTCCATGAATTGAAGGAGGGAGTTGATTTTTGTCTTGTTTTCAGTTTCCCACTTTCAATGAAACGAACCGGCACTGGTCAGCTTCATGCACAGACCCGGGTACAACTACTTTTTCTTTTATCTTGTCCCATTCCTTAATATTTACTACTATTAAATGATGACGTGTTGAGATTCTCCATATGATGTTTAGTTAAGGTAAAAAAACCACTGCAGAAAAACCGTGCACGAACAATCTTGCTCAACGTTGGATCCAAAAAGATCGTGATCAGTCAAAATAGATAAAACTGAGAACGTTACAGTCAAGAAGACTTTTGCAGGGACTGATCAAACAACGTGAAATAGAGTTAAGTTGCGATATTTCGACTGGCCAATACCAGTCTTCTGATGAAGACTGGTATTGACCAGTCGAAATATCGCAGTTAAACTCTCTCACGTTATTTGATCAGTCCCTGCAAAAGTCTTCTTGACTGTAACGTTTTCAATTCTCCATATGTTCAAGACATTGATTGATTCGCTTTTATTTGAATTCGGTAATTTCATAAGTTCCTTACAATGAAAACTGTTGCCCCTCAAATAAATGGAGTAAGAGCTTATTTCAAGGGACGAATAGCCTGTTCCAGGAGTTCAGATAGTGGGGACGGGCAGGGGCTCCTGGGACGGGGCACTGAAGGGAGCAGAATTTTTTCAAGTTTCAATCCATGACAATCGTTACCATACCTTACAACAGACGACAGGAGACAGTTTCAATACCTAAATAAAGTCTTAAGTGACAAAACTTGGCCATTATTTTTGGAATCCAATTGATGCAAACATTTTAGCTTTTTTTGAAAAAGAGATAGCAAATATCGTCGAGAGGAGGAGGAGGGCCTGAGTACGAAAACAAACTGAAACTAGTGCCAGTTCGCCAGTTCCATCAAAAAATAGAGTCTTCCATCTTTGATGGAGCTACGGGTGCAGAGGCAATCGGAAATGTTCAGATATAAACAAACCTCTTTCATCTGTTAGCAATTTATGGCAACGAAACGATCATCGACTATTGTAAGTATTCGTGTGGAATTGCAAGTTGACATCGATATATCGTTTTATACTGTTTTACTTCTATTTAAATTTCCCTGCTAGCAGTCTTCTTTTCTTGTTGAAATGATACATCAAACTTCTTCCTTCTTTTGTTTAGTCTCAGAGCCCAGTGGAAAATTGGACAGATGATCTTCCAGTGTGCAGACTATCTGGTGTTGGTTTTTTGACCAATCAGAGATACAGAGAAGATGGTGGAAGAAGGGAAGAACATGAGTTTGAGGACAGGAATTTTCATTTCAATGTAGATGACAAATATCTGTATGGTGTGTTTGATGGACATGATGGCACGCGTGCTTCAGATTTTACTGTGCAACGTCTTCCTGCAGAGCTCTTGCTCGGCCAGTTGACAGGTTTGTCCATACAGTGAAATGTCTTTGCTCTTTATTCACTCCTAGACTAAGTTACTACGAGATTAGTTGTCGCTCTATAAACTTTTTTATGTGTGGAAAAATCTTATGTTGTTACCTTTCAAATAAAACCTTGATGGCTTAAAAAGCCCTCTTTAAACCAGGGGTGTACCTAGGGGTACACTAAGGGGTTCTGGAATCCCTCCATTTTCACCTAACCTGTGAGTAGAGGTTTCCTCCTGGCATGGTTCTTAGTATTTAGACAGCCGTTCACAACACTGGTCAGTACTCACATGTGGGTTGGCTTGTTTACCTTCTTGCAAACTTAAACAAGTCAAACAATACAAACACCAGACATGTGAATGACTTTGTAAATGCTATAAAACATTCTGGAAAAAAAAAGTCTGCTAGCATAGTTATGGCATCCATCGTGGAAAAAATCATACCAATGCTGAAAAATAAACTACAACATATACATCGAATGCAACATATACATTTGACTATCGTAAGGCTTTTGATCTTATTGATCACAATCTGTTGGCCAGAAAGATCGAAGCCTTGGACATGCCACAGTGGGTTCGTGTTTGGGTGCTGGATTTTCTGTCAGACAGGAAACAACGTGTCAAGCTGTCATCAGACTGCAGGTCAGAGTGGGGCCTAGTCCCCGCCGGGGTGCCACAGGGGACCAAGCTTGGTCCCTGGTTGTTCTTATTAATGATCAACGATCTTGAGGTCGACGTGCTCACTTGGAAGTATGTAGACGACACGACTATCGCCCAAACGATACCGCGAGGTTTGACTAGTGATGTACAAAGCGTAGTTTCCGCTGTTGAGGCATGGTCGATTGAAAATAGGATGGAACTGAACGCTGACAAATGCAAGGAGATGCGCATTGACTTTAAAAGGAACACTCACAATTTTCCACCAATTGCGATAAATGGCAAGGAACTATCAGTATCAAACAGTGTAAAAATCCTAGGAGTCACTATTAGCTCAGATTTAAAATGGAAAGAACGCATCTCAGAGTACATTAAGAAAGCGAACAAGCGCCTTTATTTTATTGTTCTTCTAAAGCGTGCCAACGTTCCACTGAGTGACATTGTGAATTTTTATTGCACCGTGATAAGACCTGTTTTAGAGTACTGTGCGCCAGTTTTCCATCGTGCGCTTCCACAGTATCTTAGTGACGACATCGAACAAGTGCAAAAGAGAGCGCTCTCCATCATTTATCCTTATGCGTCGTATTCAGAATGTTTGGTCAGGTTCGATTTAGTAACCTTGCACGCTAGACGCGTGGCTCTGTGTAGCAAGCTTTTCGAGTCTATCACGTCATGCCCGGATCACAAATTCGTGCCTGTCTTACCTCCTAAGAGAGAACACAGACATAATCTAAGACAGTCCAGGGCTTATGCCATGCCCCGTACACATACAAATCGTTTTAAGAACACTTTTATTCCAAGTATGTGTACATAAATTTTATCTATCTATCTATCTATCTATCTATCTATGATTCGAGATTTGCAAAATATAATATGTTCACCAACGAAAAATTAAATATTAAGCAAATTAATGTTGTGACTACAAACATGAGTCAAAATTTTGAAATTTGATTCTCAAAAAAATGCGAATCGAGTTGAAAAAATCTGTGATATTTGGTAGCCAATGAACCGCTACTTTGAATCAAAGCCTTGTCTTGGTGAAGTGAAGACATGGATTGACAACACAACTGGTCAGCATTGTCTCTTTCTCGACTCACATTTTTTTTGGACTCAAATTTCAAAATTTGACTTGTGTTTATAGTCCCACTATTTGCTAATTATTTTTGTGTTTACGAAAATATATTTTGTAAATCTTGAATCTTATTTCGTTTTGCATTCAATGTATTTCACAATAATATTTTTGATATACGTATTGTGTTTTCAACATGTTTTTTAACACTGGTATGATTTTGTGTGCAACAGAATGCCATACATAGTACTTTTCTCCTTAAAAAATAGTAGTCTTGAGTTTTCATATGTCAATGAAAATACTGCTGTTACTAGTCCATTGTGTGAAAGATGCAAAGTGTTTAAAAGACCCTGTTTGCTAATTACAAGCACATGAGCATGGAAGATACCTATACGAAGGCTGTTTACTCATGTCATCGAGTCTCAGCTTGATGTTTTAGTGAGGGATAGTGAATATATGGTAGGCTTATAACTGTGAGGGCCTCTGCTGTCATGTTGTTTCCTTACTGTGCTTTTCAAGAACACACGAACTCTGAAGCTCAAAAGGCAACTGACGTTTGCGTGTTTTGCTGCCGTCAATCATGATAACGGACCTCCTAGGAAACAGAACTTTCCTTAAATGGGTTCAAAAGGTCAAGGCTTGAGATCTGTGATTGGTGGATTTCAATCCGTTTTGTGTGTTTCTTTGTTTCAAAGTTCGTTACTTGTGATCGTAATTATGATTGATGGCAGGGAAAAACACAATCGTAAAGGCGGCTTTTGAACTTTAGAGTTGGCGTGTTTGTGAAAAGCGCAGTAAGTAAAAGCTTTGTTTCACAGTAGACAGTAAATACTGCTGATGAATAGTGTAAGAAATAGAATTATTGTATTATCCCTCCGTCGCTTCCACAGTTACGATGAATGATGAACAGATCAAGGGAGCTATCAGACAAGCCTTTATTGCTGTTGAAAAAGGTTTTTTCCAGTCTTTAGATGACGCCCTTGCTGAGAAATGGGAACTTCAGCTACAACTGCCAGAGGTAGGAATTTCTACCAATGGACAAACCTACATTGTGATAGATGGGGTATAAGAGGCTTTTTTTCACAGATATTGCTAAGAGCTGGCTAGTAACAGAGCTAATTTCAACGGCTGAAAGAGAGGTTACCACTGTCTCAAATTGCTCTGGAAATCAAAGCACTGGGTAAAATTGAAGGTGCAGTTGACTAAAAATGGGCTGTAAAAATGTGGTATAAAATGCTCTAGCTTCTATTGCAAGGTTGAGAGGCACTCTTGCTTGCACAGGATATCACAGTGTTGTACCTTACTACATGAACATCAATTTTCGAAGTCAAAATTATCCAGGAAAGCTGTAAAATGTAAAAAAAAAACAGTGGTTGTGAGATGCAAACTAACCGGCCTTCTTTTGCAATTTGTTTTCAATTTATCACCAAAATGGTCACATGAGCCCAGTTGGGGTTAGTTTCCATACAGGAGCAGGGGTTTCAATAAGCACCAATGAATAACGGAATGTGTCAGCTACTTTGCTTAGAGAAGTCAGCTAATTTTTAATTCCCGAAAGAAGAAGCAACTACTTTTAATAACATTGTAAACAAATAATATATCATTGATTGAGCGGCTGATAAATCAAAACACATTTTCCTGAATGTGCTCAATTGTACTCAATTTTAGTCCACAGAACGCCAGCAATTGCATTTGAAGGCTTTTCAATTTCAAAATTTTCTGGGTGAGCATGCTCCCAGACCCCCATAGAAAAGAGGAAGTAATGTGGGAACTCCTTGTTGTTACAGTCAGATACTCTATTCAAACCTGCTGTCTACTTTAATTATTATTGAAACCACTGCAGGAGACAAAAATTGACCTGCCTTCCAGGCCAGCCTTTTTAACCAGGCTGCCTTACCTGCATATAAGCAGGCCTAATGGAAGCAACAGATGTCAAGGATTGAACCCTGCTCTAAAGAGTTTGACATGTTGGTTGCCTGAACACCTAGCCTCCACCTTGGAGAATGTTTAATACAATTTCTGCAAATTACCACAACCTGGTTAGGTCAGTTGTGCTTAGTGCAGATGCTGTACTTCATATGAGCTGAATCAAATTCACTGAATTATTTGAACTCATGTGAAGTACAGTGAAATTTTAATCACATTACTGTACGGTGAATTGAATTGAGATTGGCTCAGCCATTCTTCACACCTGGCTCAGCGGGGAATAATGGCTGTGGACTGTCATTGATTTAGATGTCAAACTTCACATAAGCCAAACCAAATGCATAAATTTTTATAAGGTAGTTTATGGAAATGCACTTTTTTCCCTTTTGAATTAAGTTCAGTTCGAAGAAAGATCGACATCTGAATCTAAGTAATTGGAGTCTGCCTAAATTCGAATTCAGTTGGGCTTATGTGAACTATGGCTTCTGAACCCGGCCTTGGAAAAGCTCTGGTAAGCCTGTCAGGCAAATTGTTATAGGTTTGAGCCCATATAAGTCCAGCTCTTAAAATGTTGGTGAGTTTGCTGTGGCTATGATTATGTGAGCTATGAGACCTTGTTTCAGTTGACAGTAGGTTATCACATTTTTTGAACAGCGAAGGTGGGCCATCAGCCCTGTCTATGTGATCCATTCTTGACAATTTGAATAAAAGAGTAGGAATTTATATCCTGTTGTGATTGCTCACTTTCTTTGATTGTTTCAGAGGAAGTGCGGTCTGTGGAAACACAGTTACTGTACTAGGTTTAACTGTTTTGGTTTCCTTGCCAAACAATATCAGCCTCTGGTTAAAGGCCAGGGGAACACGTATCAAAGTTTGTAATTTTTTCAGGGTTTGAGTTCCTATGAAGCTTATCAAAAGTTTCCAGACCATGTTGCGAGGATCCAAGCTTTACAAGATGAGATCAGTGGTGGCACTACAGCAGTGTTGGCTCTTATATTCCAGAATAAACTCTTTGTAGCTAATGTGGGTGACTCCAGAGCACTTCTTTGTAGGGTGACACCAGAAGGCAACCTCTCTGTTCAACAGGTAATCGCCAAGACCTTTTAATAACTTGTAATGATCGAAGGTTAGGGAGAGTTAGTTAGGGCGAGCTTTGCGCAACTTTAACGTGATAGATGTTCGAAACGCGTGTGATCATATTACAAGTAATAGGAGGTCCAAACATGTGATCAGATTGTGTTTTAAGTTTTCCGTTCGTTCTTAGTAGAAGTCTAAACAAATGCTAGCTACATAATTCTGTGCTGTGTATGACTTGTGTAACAGGAACCTCCCGATTACGGTTGCTAGCTCATCTCAGCTCATCCTCGGCAATTACATATCTCTGGTTTTCAGCTGACGTCACAGTGGCCATGCTGGTGGACGAAAACAAAACAGTTTCTCTCCACTGGGAACTAAACTCTGATTTCATGCAAGTTCTGTGAAGAAAAATTTTATTGTTTTGTCCAACAGCACGGCCACCTTGTCACACGGTTGAAAATAAGCAATAATATAGTAACTTTGTTTATAATAGTGAGAAATGAAGTCATTAGTGGCAGGGAAATAAAAAGCTTCATCAAATGGGTTTAAACTTAAGGGGGCACCTGGACAGAAGTGCTGTTCAATTGCCTAAGGCCAGCGTGTTTTACTGACTAGCTGTTGGACAGGCAAGCAACTTTTGCCAATATAAAAGGAAATATTAGTGAAAAAGTGGGTTAGTAAACCTGCACAACTGTCCAGGTGCCGGTTTCTCAAACGTCAGGGTAACTTTTCCAGCCTGGAAAGCTGTTTACTTTTATGTTAAACTTTGTTGTGTTTGCATTTAAGATCAAAGTTTCGATAACCATGAAAGTGATTATCAATTAACAAAGCAAAATTGACCGGTTTGTGAGCTAGGAACTGTGCTGCTAAATAGGTTTTGATTTTAAAATTTGCCTTCGGGCCCGAAAAGTTACTGGGCGTTTCGAGAAATGGACTCCAGGCAAGTAAAATTCAATTGCAGCTTGCGCAAAGGGCAATTTTTTTAAAAAAAATTTCATCTCATCCTGAGAGACAATCACTCTACATGTGCATCAGTTTTACACATTTCTGCACATAATTGTTGCTTTCCTTTGGAAAACAACCCTGCAAAATGGGCAAATTGAAAGTTTCAGGGACTACCCATAGTCTACAACAACTCACCTGTTTTAATATTTTTCATGTGTAGTTAAGTGTCGACCATGTCACAAATAACAAAGAAGAGCTTGAACGTCTGGCAAAACTTGGCTTGGACATTCAACAAATTCTGCGAAATCGTAGGATTGGAAATCAGGAGAACACTAGGAGCATTGGTGACTATGGCGTGAAGGGTGGCTACAAGGATTTTGATATTTTGAGGTGCAAACATTAATATGTCATTCAAGGGACTGATTCAGGGGCAGTGATTAGCGCAATAAATTGATTAGGTGCTAAACTGTGTAGCAGCAGGCCCTGTTCATGCAACTTGTGCAGATCGTGCTCTATTGAGTTTTACACCATTATTGCTTTCAATGATGATTATGCATTCATTATTGCATCCAAAGAAGACACAAAGATCACCTCCATCCATAGTTTGCTATTATTGGGTTTTCAACCTTGCATTTTCTGTTATGTACAATTATTAACTCCAAAATTATTTTGACTCTTATTGAACTCAAACATGATTTCTTTTGCTTGTATTGGCAGTTGGGGCGGGTGGGGGGTCGGGTATGTCACTTTATACAGTCAAACCATGCGTTATGGACACCCAGTTAATACGGACAGCTTATGTAGCCCTCTCAGTGTCCGTATTAACGGAGTTTGACTGTACATGGTATCAGTGATAGATGCAGTTGCGTTAGAACAGTACACAGTGAAGTCAAAACTTTTCTTTCTTGGTGTCATTTCCAGTGTTGCAACAGAAGAGCCAGTCATAGCTGAACCTCACATTTGTGGCGGCATCCCAATTGATGAGACATTCTTTGCTCTTGTGCTGATGTCAGATGGAGTTTACAATTCAATAGAAGAAGCCGCAGACATGGAGATTAATTCTAATTTTGATGTAGTTCGCCTGGTGACTGAAGAGCTTCAGTGCCAAAATAACCTGACTGGAGTAGCACAGGCCGTCGTGGATAGAATAGGCAGGGCACATCATGACACTTACATGAACCAAATGCGCAAGTGTCAGAAAAGAGATGACATGACTCTCCTGATTAGGATTTTCAAAGAAGAGATTGCTAACAGTCTGAAAAGTCCAAGGGCTGCGGGCAGGCAAGCAATGTCAGGTAGAGACTGAAGTTTGTCGACATTCTCCATCTGGCCCCAGTTGTTAAAATGGTAGGTCATGCTATCCATCCAGTGGATAATGCAATTGGCTTCCTTAATAGTCTTGCCCAATGTTATTATAGTGCTATACAACTTTATAACAACCGGGGCCTGATGTAGCCAGTTCTGAATTTTGAATCCTCTATCTTCGTCTTTAATCGTTATCTTTAATTAACATAAATGTCTGTTGCAAGCTAATCTGGCAATGGGTGTCAGTCATGTACATGTGCACGGATGCTCATAACAGTGACAGCGAATGGGAAAATACAAAATTTTCACTCACGCTATAAAAAAAAAACATGATAAAAATAGTGGGAATTCAAAAAGGTAAATTACTTCAAATACTTGAGTGAAAGGCATTAACATTAGGGAGTTTAAGATATAACGACTGCGACGGCCACGAAAACGTCTCTTAAAACGGGAAATTTGCGTTCTGTCAATCTGTATCGCGATTACTCCAACTCATTTACTTTGTCAAATGCAAGTGAACCCTTTTTGAACCGAATTCCTAAGAACCATATTCAAGTTCAGAAAAAGAAAGAAAATTTAGCCGTCGCTTGTTTACGTCCTCCATAGAACGTGAAATTAGGCATTTTTATGTCGTGGTCGTGCATTGACGGCAAAAAAATGTAAGAAAAAAGCGTACCGCACTTGCCGAGTTGTTGTTGTCTTGTTGTCTCTAAGTCCCTATTAACAGCGTATACAGAATACGGGGGTAAGGCATTCCAAAGTGGGACAGTTCTAACTAAAAAAGAGAAATTGTGCGCCTTAATGTTAGACAAAAAGCGTTGATACTGAAATGAGGGTTGCGTGCTGGTTCGTGTGACGTACGGCGAGGTTGTCTAGAGTAGGTCATTAGGAAAAGGTCTTTTGACGTTGCCTATTTGAATCTTAGAAAACATGATCAAGTCAGAAATCTTTCTACGTGTTTCAAGATCTTGCCACCCCGTCTTTGATATCATGTTTGTACCACTACTGGTTCGGTGATAGTCGTTGAAAACAAAGCGCGCTGCGCGACACTGAACGGAATCTACGCGGTTGATGTCCTTCTGTGTATATGGAGACCAAGCAACGGAGCCGAGCCGTATTCACGTACTGGGCGGGCTAAGGTTAAGTAAGCTCGTTCTTTAACAGTACGGCTACAAGACTCTAGGTTCCTCTGCAGTACACCCAAGATCTTGTTTGCTTTCTTTTTCACTTCCACAGTCTGTTTTGACCAGTTAATGGGGCTGGTAATGTAAACCCCTAAATATTTCTTAAAAGTGGCTCCCTCCAAAGGAGTGTTGCTGCGAGGGGCAAAGTTCATTTGCACACATAGCTGCCTACTGTTCAAGCCGCAATAGGGACTTCCGCAGAAGCGTATGATGATCAGCCGAAGACTTAATACGGCGGTAAAGCACACTGTCATCCGCAAGTAGCTTAACATTCGGTAATACAACAGAGGGCAGATCGTTGATAAATAGAAGAAACAAAATCGGCCCCAGACCTGTGCCCTGGGGTACACCAGATAGAACAGTTAACCAATTAAATGATGAACCATTCACCACCACGCGTTGTCTTCTACCAGTGGGAAAAACCCGAAGCCAGTTATTAAGCTTCCCAGAAAAGCAATAAAATTTGGCCTTAAGGAGGAGCCTTTCGTGAGGCATAGTGTCGAGGGCCTTTACGAAATCAAAGAAGATCACGTCGACCTGACCACGGATGTTAAGAATACTACTCACCCACTCGTGAATGACCGTAATAAGCTGGGTCTCACACGAGAGTCGTTTTTGGAAGTCATTCTGGTGCTGGAGCTGACTGAATTTCTACTAAGGTGGCTGCAAATTTGCTTGCAAACAAAGTGCTCCACGCTTTTTGCAACAAGAGATGTTAAAGACACAGGTCTGTAATTTTTAGAGTCAACAGAATGTCCCTTTTTAAATCAGGCAGTGATGTTTGCATCCCTCCAAGTGGATGGTAGAGCACCTTTATCAAATGATTGTTTGAAAAGTGAAGTGAGGATGAGGGCAAACTCAAAAGCAGACTCGTTAAGAATGCAAGCGGGAATTTGATCAGGTCCACTGGCTGTGTCAGGCCTTGTGGACTCGAGCAGCTTCTGAATAACACGGGTATTGAAGGTATATAATATCCGGAATATCCTCGTATGAGATTCTGGGAGAATTGGAACGTTGTTTAAATCTTCCCACGTAAACACATTCTCGTATTGTTCACGCAGGGCCTCGGCTTTTGACATGTCGTTTGCACAGACGCGATTTTTCCAGAAGAGGGCTGGAATACCCATAGACTCCGAACGTAAGAGCTTAATATACGACCACGCCCTCTCAATGTCGACACTGGTACTACCGTTAGGAGACGGTGCGATACCGCCCATGGCCTCCTTAGTTGTGCTGTTACGTAAATGTCTGTAGGCACTCAAGTGCTGAGCTTTTCCAAGTCGTTAAGTCTTCTTGTATGCTCTGTCACGCTTGTTTATCAATCTATTGATTGCTGGGCCAGTTCAGGAAAGGTGGCGCTTCTGCTTTGTCATTTTTGATGGAAAGAACTTGGTAATCGCCTCTTTGATAGAGGCTGAGATGTTGGACAAATTCTGCTCAACAGACCTGTCCTCGGGGTGTGAATGGAGACACCAATCACTAAATGACGACATGCAGGCACGAAAGCCTTCAAAATTCCTTTTATGAAATTGATAGACTCTTCAAGGAGGTTTTGGGGCAGATTATGGAGCCAAATCTACTTCGAAGAGAATAGCGTCATGGTCACTGATACCTGGGACGAAGTGACATGCCTGGATGAGGCTGCTAATGGTAGAAAGTCCAAGATCTAACGTTCTGCCAGAGACTTCACGGGTTGGAGATTTCACAGGCTGCGTAAAGCCAAACTTGTCGGTAACCTCCAGCAAGGCGTGATCGCAAGTATGCGCTGGAAGGTCACCGGAACTCCAATCAATTGCACCACAGCTAAGTCCCCGCCAAGAATAATATACGGGAAACCAGAGCAAATGTTACAAAGCTTACTACGAACATCACCTGCACGCATGCGTGCCCGCATGTCGTCATTTAGTGATTGTTATCTCCGTTCACTGAGACTGTAATGACCTCGGAGCCCTCGAGATCAAACCTTTTTCCCTCGACGGCGACTAGGTCGTTGCGAACTGCAATAAATACTCCTCCACGAGAAGATGACCTTTCCTTACGGAAAATGTTAGAGCTCTCATGAAAGAGTCAATAGGTCGGAATGTCAGCATCAAGTTTAGACTCACATTCCAAAATAATATCTGGGTGGTGCAGCTCAATGTAAGATTGGAACTCAGACCTTTTAGCTGAGCCTTTGAGACCGTTGAAATTTAAAGACATAACTTTCAGCTTCCTTTTCGCTGGTTTCCTCTTTGGAGGTACACTGCTTGTAGGACTTGAAGAGTGGAGAAGTGGCCTTGGTGAGGAGGAGTTGAAAAGGCTTCCAAAACTATTGGAGACGGTAACCGAAAAAGGGTCATTCAGCAGGAAAGATGTTGAAAAGATGGAAAACAAACAGCGATTGCACATCCAAACCAACTTTGATTCACATCCATGTTTCGCCGCGCCAGGATCTGATTGAATATCGCCACACAAAAGGAGGATAGGGTATAACAGTTGTCGAGATGAACCATAACGACTGTTGTAGTGATCCAAGGTGGCGGACTTCTTGTTTGCAAAGCGATTAATCAAGGCCTCAAATCCAACAAGGAAAGGGCGATCTCTCAGCGGCGAAAACTGATAAGCGGTGTCATCGGAACAAAAACTGACGTTAGGCAGTGGATTAGGCAGATTTGCAACGCCCAAAAATAAAGAAATTAAGCACAATCGCCGGAGCAATGAAAGGTGTTCGGCGACCGCTGACCGACCCTAAATAAGCCAATGAGCAGTAATTTTCGTATGGTACCATGAGCTGTTCTAGAAAAGGGACTCCTCATTTTTGAGTTTGTAATTGAACAGCTGAATTGAAGTGCTTAAATTTGTATCAAATCTCCACTGTTATACCGTTCAAACTCAATCAGTCCTTTGTGTGGAATTAATTTCGCTCGAAACATATTGACATTTTAGTAGTTTTTAAATAAGTCATGGAGATGCTCATGTGAAACCTTATAAACTGTACTGATTGTTTAGACGTTAATGCGGATTCATTGCGGCGTTTTCCAAACTTGTATTTCAGGTGTGCCACCAGCAAGCCCTGTGGTCCTTCCTGTATCTGTACCATACAACCCTGCGAGTGCTGCGAGCGGCGCTGCACCGTCCTTATACATACCCCAAGGTGTACAACCCATACCACAACCTACCGGAAATACACCCAGCCCTACTACCTCCACGCCTACCAGTACAGGCACTCCGGTACCCCAGGTGGCTGTCAGTGGTTCACGGTCGGATACCCAGAGCTCTGCTGCTTCCTCGGGCTCTCAATCACCTTCCGTGTTCACTCCTGCCGAACCGGGAGCTGCAGCAGGGCAAGGAACAGGCATAAGCGGCGATGATGAAAGAGAGGACATTCGTGTGGAACCCTATGTGGATTTTACGTACTTTTATCGGCAGGTAGCCGAACTCGGAGAAGACTATGTCTACGGCTGGGACAAAGAAAATACTGAAGCACCCGCTTAGATTAGTTGAAGTACAGAGTTAAACGTATAGAAGGTTGAAAGCTCTTTTATACTGTTTACATTGGCCCTTTTTACAAGCAAAATCAATTGTGGAGTCGCCGCAACTTTAGAAGTGTAACTTCTGCCCCTCGTTTAACTCCAAATGTGTCCGTCAACACACAGTGATTAGAAAATACTTTTGTTTTTTGTACCTGGCTGAATTTATCTTAAACAGAATTAAAGAAACTTTAAAGGATGTATTTAAAAGAGTTTAGGCTTTGGATTAGGCGAAGAGAGGAAGAGTGACGGAGCGGGAAGAGCGCTGGACTTGCAATCCGGAGGGCCGAGTTCAAGACTCCCCTGACCACTGTTTGGATGATAAGACTGATGAAAATACCGTCACCTTTAACTAAAGAATTGAATAAAATATCCCCAACGTCCACATTTAACACTTCTCTCGTAACTGTCTCAACCAACACAACCCCACACAGCGCAACTTTGCCAACCGGCATAACTTCAAAGATCAGCACATCTTCCACAATCAGCATAACTCCCACAGCCTGCACACCTCCAACAGCCCACACACCTCCCACAGCCCGCACACCTTCAACAGACTACACACCTTCCACAGCCTGCACACCTTCAACAGCCCACACACCTCCCACAGCCTGCACACCTTCAACAGCCCACACACCTCCCACAGCCTGCACACCTCCAACAGCCCACACACCTCCCACAGCCCGCACACCTTCAACAGCCCACACACCTCCCACAGCCTGCACACCTTCAACAGCCCACACACCTCCCACAGCCTGCACACCTTCAACAGATCGCGCACCTCCAACAGACCGCACACCTCCAACAGACCGCACAGCTCCCACAGACCACACACCTTTCACAGACCACACACCTTCAACAGACGGCACACCTTCCACAGCTCGCACACCTCCCACAGTGCGCGCACCTCCCACAGACCGCACACTTCCAACAGACCGCACACCTCCAACAGACCGCACACCTCCCACAGACCACACACCTTCAACAGACGGCACACCTTCCACAGCTCGCACACCTCCCACAGTGCGCGCACCTCCCACAAACCAGACACCTCAACAGACCACACATCTCCCACAGCCCGAACACCTCCAACAGACTGCACACCTCCCACAGACCACACACCTTCAACAGCCCACACACCTCCCACAGCCTGCACACCTCCAACAGCCCACACACCTCCCACAGCCCGCACACCTTCAACAGCCCACACACCTCCCACAGCCCGCACACCTTCAACAGCCCACACACCTCCCACAGCCTGCACACCTTCAACAGACCGCGCACCTCCAACAGACCGCACACCTCCAACAGACCGCACAGCTCCCACAGACCACACACCTCCCACAGACCACACACCTTCAACAGACGGCACACCTTCCACAGCTCGCACACCTCCCACAGTCCGCGCACCTCCCACAGACCGCACACCTCCAACAGACCGCACACCTCCAACAGACCGCACACCTCCCACAGACCACACACCTTCAACAGACGGCACACCTTCCACAGCTCGCACACCTCCCACAGTGCGCGCACCTCCCACAGACCAGACACCTCAACAGACCACACATCTCCCACAGCCCGAACACCTCCAACAGACTGCACACCTCCCACAGACCACACACCTTCAACAGACCGCACACCTTCCACAGCTCGCACACCTCCCACAGTGCGCGCACCTCCCACAGACCAGACACCTCAACAGACCACACATCTCCCACAGCCCGAACACCTCCAACAGACTGCACACCTCCCACAGACCACACACCTTCAACAGACCGCACACCTTCAACAGCCCACATACCTCCCACAGACCACATACTGGCATACGGCTTTCCAAACAGAAATTTATTTGCTGGCTAATGCTTGTTTAACAAACAGATATTTCCCCCTACCTACCTTCACGCGCACTACATGGGATAGCGAACCTCTAAATTACTCTTTAGCTCCTGAGTTTAACAAAGTTATGCCGGAAAAGTGAAGCCAGTAATAAAGAACTAATCAAAGTTACATTTTGCAGTGTCTATTGTTTGACTGGACTCACTTTCGCCCGTTCTTGAAAACTTTTGTCGCCGTTTTTCCCGACCCGACTGACCTCCCCTGGGTCTCCGAGGACTGTGCCGTGTGGTTCCCAGTCAACAGCTTCCACAAGTGTTGGGTGGAGTTGACGCTTTAAAAAGTAGTGCTTTGCACTAGTCTCAGCATAAGTCTGACGGCTATGCCATGCCAGGTGTTTGACCTTAACGAGGGCGAAACAGCTGTCTAGGGCTGCCACTGCCCCATGCACTTTTGTGACTGAGCACTGGCCAGACCGTAGGCTGGTGTACACGTATCAGTTGCTTTTGTTAAGTTTGCCTCACCACCACCCTATGGTTGAAGCATAAAAACTGCAGTTGGGCCACTACCCACAGCATTTTCTTGCAGCGCAAACGGGTTTGCTTGATGGATCCAGTCGAAAGTTGGAAGACATGTAACTGTAGACGCTCTTTCATTAGAAGACTCTAGGGGACGTTATGTCTTTATACCGAAATTTTCAAGAGACTTCTTTTAAACAATAATCGCAATATCTTGGTTTTTCACGTAAAAAACAAAACCTCCAAAAATCGTAGGTAATATAATTTAGGGGAGAACCTTGGTATATCCTAGACGACTCAGAATGGTTATCCAGGAATTTCTCCTTCTAACATTGAAAGAAGAGAAGAATGATCTAGCTCATTCTCTCTTGTTCTTCACTTGGAGCATGTCATGTTGCACAACACTGCACAGTGCGTATTTCACACTATTTCATAACGGCCAGACGACAATTAGCCTGTTCCAGGCTCTGAGATGGTGGTGGAAAGTCGTTCAGTAATAAGAAATGCGAAAAACGCGCGGAGGCTTGGAAGAGACAGCGCTACCGCCCCCTTTCCCAAGTCGGGCGCGTCTTATTTTCGTTTTGCTCGTTTTAATACGTTCTCACTATACTATATGAGAGCCTGGCACAGGCTAGACGACAATGAAATACGCACTTTGCAGGTGTTGTGCAACATGAGATGCTCCAAGTGAAGAACAAGAGAGAATGAAGGGAGGAAGGGTCCTTGATGAGGTGGAGAGCGCGATTTCTGGAAAAACTTTGAGAGCTCACTGCTGTTGACCGTGCAACCCAGAAAGGTGCGTCTAGTTTAAACAAGAGTGAGTTTTGAGATGCTCTGAAACTCAGGTACGACTGGGAAGTTCCTGAGACACCCTCTGTCTGTGTTTGCGGGGACATGTGGATCACGCTATGATATGCAAACGGGTCATATTTGTCATCTAACGCCATAATGAACTGAGGGATCTGGAGGCGGAACTGCTTAGTACGGTATGTCGAAGCAGTTTTTGCAAGGCATCACAGGAGAAGAGTTGAATGTAGCAGCCAAGGCCCCGGATGCACGGCTGATTATAGTTGCTAGGGGATTGTGGGAGAAGCAGAGATCGGTTTTCTTTGATGTGAGGGTTTGCTACCCGAATGCAGACTCCTATAGAGATATGGATCCACACCAGACATTCAGGCAACAAGAAACAGAGAAGAAGCGCCAGTACGCTAGCACAGTGTTAGGAGTAGAGCAAACTACATTCACGCCATTAGTTTTCAGCACGAAAGGTGGAATGGCGGTGGAATGCAAATGACGGCCATAGTAGGCTTGCCGAGCTAGTTGCTACAAAGAAGGGCGAAAGGTATGCGATTACCTTGTCATGGATCCGGGCTAAAGTGTCATTTGCCCTGCTAAAATCAGTTTTGCTTAGTAGAAGATCGTGAGTGTCTAGAAGAGTCCATTTAAAACTATGCAAGGTTTCAATTCCGAATCTTGTCCCGATTTTGCTTTAAAATCCGCGAATCTAGATTACGAGCAGTCTCTCTTTTTTCTGCAGTCCGTCGAGCAAAACGCAAGACACGCAAATGGCCACGCGCCCGCGTCTCGCGGCTTCGCCGCTCGCGCGCATGTGCACTCCTCTTACTAAACTGAAGAAAAAGAGGGACTGCTCGCAGTCTACCGCGAATCCCGAGCTTTGAATAAGGGAAATCCCGGATTCCGATGAGGGACCTTCATACTTGGCGGCAGGCTTAGCGTGTGCAAAGTTTAAGTCGTTACTGACAGAGGTGCATTCAGTTCTTCATACATTTACAAGGATAATCCTTAATCCTTTTATGGTGACACACCATGACACGACAAGCATCTATTTTCTTTCAAGAGACATCAAAATTTAAAAATATCCTTCCTTTGGCATATAGTTTCCTTATTCTCTTTGTTTCAAACCAAAGCATGACTGTGTTATTATTCGTCGACAAGGATCGTACCGGACGCAATGTACTTGTTACGTGTGCGATGCACATAGAGTCGCACCGCAATTGCCATATATGGCAAATATGTCTGGCTGATACGTTTCAAGATCCAGCTGATGTCACAGAACAGGCTAAAATGTCATGAATATGCATCAAAAAATTTCTTTCGTGATTTAAATATTTGCCATAAAACGGAAGCATCGATACAAACTGGAATAGTTTAAATTCCAACTAACTATAACACAATACAAATAAAACCATGTTCTTTTGCGTTTTTCTTTAAGAAATTTCTCATGATGAGTTCTTTCGCTTGCTATAATCGAAATTTGAATTGAAAAGATTCCTCTTTCCTTCATGATTTACAGAAAAACCTTCCAGCAGTCTGTCGGAGGTGTGTCATCGAAAGCTGCGGTTCAATAGTTCTTCAAAAGGTTCATTTGAAGTAAGTGGACCGTAACTCGTTTCAGTAAGCGTAACGCAATAATGATCTTTCACAAATTAGTGTCCAGCCCAAGATTCCACACATCTGTTAAAACTTCTTTTTAGTCCTTTTAGTTTTATTATCACTAGTTCAAAAGCCACGGTGAAGTTTGTGACTTTTAAGTTCAAAACAGAACTTAAGAATACGGAATACATATTTTATTTTCCTTCACGCAAAGAATAAAATGTTGCATGACTTTTCCGCCAATCAGGAGTGAGCTATGACGTCATGTCACGGGGGTGAGGCTATCACATCGTCGAGTTTCTCGGTGGACTGTTGGAGAAAATATTCTAATCTGTTGGGCTTTCCTTAATTTTTCCTTTCTGGAGACTGGTTTAGGGAACACGGTTTCGTGTTTATCGAAGAAAGAAGTGTTTAGTGTGGCTTGCTGAGCTTGGCTCACACTGTAAAGCGTCCATCAAACATGGAGGAGATGAAATATTTGGCCGTGGATCGAGCAACCATTGCTGATCCTGCGGCCCAGGCCAAGTGGTCAGCGAAGAAGTTAGTTTGGATCCCGGACGACGAACACGGATTTGTTGCTGCGAGCGTAAAAGATGACAAGAAAGACCAGGTCGTGGTCGAATTAGAAGGTGGAAAACGAAAGACTGTGAACAAAGATGACATCCAAAGAATGAACCCACCCAAATTTGAGAAGGTGGAAGACATGGCCGATTTGACCTGTTTGAACGAAGCTAGCGTGCTACATAACCTGAAGGATAGATACTACTCTGGCCTGATCTATGTAAGCGATTTCTTATTTTTAAAAGTGCTCTTTCATCTCGTAGTTGTTTGAGGTTCTGTTCCATGATTTGTGTTGCAGTTCAAGGTGCCACCGGAAGTTAGCATAGAAATAATTCCAGAGCGCTTTAACCAACTTTGTATCTCTTTAGTTGTTAACACTGTTGTATGTCTCCCGTCTGATTTTCATCCGCAGACTTACTCAGGCCTCTTTTGTGTGGTTGTTAATCCATACAAACGCTTGCCTATTTATACTGAAAAAGTCGTGGACATGTACCGAGGCAAGAAGCGTCACGAAGTACCGCCTCACATCTATGCCATAACAGACAATGCTTATCGTAGTATGCTTCAAGGTTGGTTTCTGAGTTTTTTTTTGTTATTAACGCTAAAATAAGTTTGCGAATAGAAAAAATCGCGCCCTCTCAAGTTAACGGGCTCGCTGATTTGGTCCACGCAACACTCCAGTGCTAAAATATTGGTAAACCATAAAGCTATATTAAACCTATCATTATCTTCTCAGCTCTTGGAAGGCATACGTTTATATTCAGAGAAGCTTTGCACGTTCACGTATCCAAAATGTTCCCTTTTATCGCCCCCAGAAAAGTATGCAAAGCTTCCTAAGCTGTTATTAATGTAGCGTCTGAAGCTGGCTTAATGATTCGCTATTAAGCTTATTGTTCACTGTACGTGCTTCTTGCCGGAATCGAAGTCGTGTAGCAAAACATTGCAATCCAGATAGGAAAATGCTAATTCTTTCGTTTGAAGAGATCCTCTTTGTGGTCTTGGTTGTCGTGATATTCAGAAGATTAATAGGCACGTTTCATTGTGGTGCTGTGGGCTAACTTGTGTGGTTATAGAAAACATCTCTTAATTCAATTCTGCACCCTTGGTTAGACCATTTAAATTATCAGTGGGATATTCCTTTCCTCAATAGCTTACTTTACCCTCCCACTCTTGTTGATAAATGTGTTTACATTGCTCCCTATTTGATGAACATGCGCTGTTTTTGGTAAGAAGATGATCTCTAGTCGATTATCTTGTAGTTAAAGTAAAGGCATTTGCTGGGAACTACTTGCTATATCATCATTACTGTTTCTGGTGGACTGAGGGCCTAATTCAAAATAATCCAGAAAAAAATAAAAATAGCATTCTGTTGTATGCTCCTCTCCATGCATAACAATTAGATCTTAGGCGATAAAATGTAGAATTTAAGTTTTTTTTTACCGTGAAAAATTATGGCATTTTAATACGGTAGGTGTCTGGCTTATAAGAGCAACTTTGTCAAGGGCACTTCAATTTTTGTAGGTGAAATGTAAATCATCCCATGCTTTGTTTGCTTTATCCAAGAACAATGCACGGTTATGCTTTGAAGGACTTGTTTTGTGTAAATGTCATGTAGGGCCTGTTAAAAGACCGAAGTTAATTTGTTAAACCAAACCATGCTCTGAGGTATTTTCAATTTGGCCATCCCAACCATCTATTGTAACTGTGAACAAAGTCAGAAGGCAAAAAGTACATTCTAGAAAATCAGTTATCTACTTAAAATAACTCATCACTCAAGAACTGATCTCATCCAGGGATGCATTGATTTTGTTAAACTGAAGTCAAGGTCAGAATGGTTCATGTATAATGTTTATGGTTTAAACTCTCTTTGACCTGTTATGGTGTACCTAAAGGATGCGGACTACTTACAAAAAGTGAAAAAGACGCAGTTTATCTCCAGTTAACAGATATCCTTATTGTGTGGTCATATTTTGGTTTTGTAATACAAAACAGGGGTTTTGTTGTCCTGAGTAAACCTTTTTTTTCTTGTCATGATAAAAACTGACATTAATAGCACTAAGTCATATTTCAAATATGTTATTTATTAGCAGAATGATTATTTATAAACCTAGACAAATTTGTGGTTTTCTCGTGAGGTCAATCGATTAGGAAAGGACCAAGATAACATCTCACAAAGTAAAAATGTGAAAGTTAAGTCGTGAATTTTGTTTATGGAAAAAAGTTGTCATCTAACTGTTCAATTTTCATCTCCCATGATACCTAATTTGTTTTAAAATAATTCTAATCTAAAGCATTTTTTATCAATAGCACCTAAGTTATGTATACTCTATATCCAGTTAACTATGCATGCACAACTAACATGGTCTTTATGTTTGTAAGGTTTTCTTTACTATACCAAGAATTTTCATTATTGTTTATTTGGTCATGAAAAAGTATATATTTACTTTTCTGCTTTGGCCATTTTAACCTATGACAACTTTGTATGAGAAATTGTATCTATTTCTTACCTTTTGAAGTTGGTGCTCTCAGGAAAGACTCTGCATGAATTGAGTAAGATCTTTGTTGAGCATGCACAGCATGTTGCTAGGATATAGTTTTGAATCCAGGTCTGTTAGCAGGTGCCTGCTGCAGTGGGTCCAGTTATGACCAACCGTTTATCGATAAATCGATGCTCGCACTCAAAAAGTCCAGTTTAACGAGAGAAAACAAGATTTATTAGTCCGGAAGTTTGGGCTGCGGCGACCTTAAAAGCTTAACACAATTCAGGTAGAACCTCCTTTTCTCCTCCTTGATCAAGAAGACAAACCAAGGCTGTGTTCCAAGAAGAATCAAAGGTAGCCCAGTGCTCTGAAGTTGTGAAATCCAGTGTGCCCAGCACATGATTTCTATGAAAAAGCAAAGATTTTCTAGTCACCCGAGAACAAAAGTTAGGCCCCACGGGCCACCAGGCTCTGCTAGAGCACAGCCTTGCAAACACAAGGCTCTGCTTGCAGGGTGCCACGAAGCATGCTGTGAATAATATTTGGAATAGCTCACAAACTTTCTTTTGATACTGAAGTCAAAACCATTCTTTGTTTTTACTTCTGAAGGTTTTTTTTAAATACCCTATCTCCTAATAATAAATTCTTGTTATTTTGTTGTAGATCGAGAAAACCAGTCAATTCTCTGCACGTAAGTTATATAGACTGTTTTCTTATGATGTTATGTCTGCTGTATTGGTTTCCCAAAACAATAAATGGTGGCATTGTTTGTGTCTACAGGTTGATCCTTTTTCTTATGTAAAAAATTTCCTTTTGTTCCAATAAATTTGCATAGCTCAAGCTGGGTATTTGAGTGAAAAGGCTCAATGAACAGGTTGGATTTTGCTAACTACATGTACATGTATAATTTAGGATAAATGTTAATCTTGAGCCAGGTTGGTCCCCCTTCCCATATTTTTGCATTCCTTGGAGATGATCTTCAGTTGTTTCCATCAAGGCGTAACTCTTTATGTTTCTAAGTTTTTCACTCATGCATTGCCACATGACTGTACATGGGGGTATTTACTTGAATAAGCACTGTGGCAGTTATTAAAGTTTTCACGTCTCAAATTCAGTGCTTATTTGAGGGCGATGTTTATTTGAAAGTTGAACACGTGATAAAGAACTTTGGTATTATTATTTTCCATGTTAAACAAACAGAATTAACATCTTTTGATTTTGATTAACTTATTTTTTTCCAAATCCCACTTATTCGAGGGCTGCGTTTAATCGGGGATGGTGCTTATTTGAGTAAATAAGGTGTTTGAATCTCTTTTGTTGATACCAGTCAGGGACCTTGTCCAAGCTCATAGATAAGCAAAGAGCATTACTGGTATTGTGTCAAGTGTTTTTGTTTTCAATTGATGTAATCTGGCCTTGATTTCCTAACTGGTAGTTTTATGTCCCTTTCTGTGGACAGCTAATAAGAGATATTTATAATTTCTACCAAATCTACCAAATTTATTGAAAGTTCAAACATTGAGAACACTTGTAGAGACTGTCCTTCTGTATGGCTCAAAAACTTGGTCATTCTCAACAAGATTGGAAAAGCGGGTTGACCGTTGCTATAAAAACCCTCTGAGAAGAGCACAAAACTTCAGCCAGAGAGACCATGCTATGCTTGAGAGGGTCTATGGGGGACTAACAACTCTATCTTTGAGACTCAAGCAAAAGCATCTCCAGTTTGGTGGTCATTGCTATCGAGAAAAAATCTCATCTCTCATCTTGGGTGCCCAATGGGCAAAGTGCATTCACATAAGCTAAAATACGCCAAAGTGATTGTTAGGGATTCAGGACGTCTTGATATGAGGGACCTGAGTGAATCATGGTGTTTGGGAAGAAATCTCCAAGAATATGCTGTCCACTCCATATTTGAAGAATAATACACCGTATTCACAAATGGCGGACACGCGGGAAAAAACTGGTGCCTAGTCATGAAAGCGAGGCGTTGGAGGATAAACAAAAATTGCAAATGAAGACTTTCAGTGAACTTGCCGAGTGTTTAGCATGGATTCCACCGAAAATAACTTTGCACGGACTTCTTTTTAAATACAATTACGTGGGATGTCTTCTTCTTTTACTGTTTAGTAGTGATTTGCTGTTTGCAATCAAAAGGGACGCATATATCTTCAAGGAAACAGGATGATTTTGTAGGTTTCCAAAGCATCAGAAGCTTGACAAGTGGGCGATGGCTGGAGAAAAGCGGCAAACATGTTGGCCCAAACTTCACACTGAAACCGAATACGAAAGCCAGATCACTACAATTAACGCCTCGCTTTCATGACTAGGCACCAGTTTTTTCCTGCGTGTCCGCCATTTGTGAATATGGTGTATGATGATAATTTTTTTTGCAGGGGAGAGTCTGGTGCTGGTAAGACAGAAAATACCAAGAAGGTTATTCAGTACTTGGCATCCGTAGCAGGTCACTCCCATTCCAAGGCAGCACAAACTCCAAAGAAAGGTGGTTCTGCTGCTCCAGTCAGTGCCAAGGTTGGCATGTCTCATGGCCAGGTATTTTATTGTAGCATTTGCTTTCTGTCAGCTGTCAGAAGGGGGTTTGTTATCACAGAAGGAAAGGGGTGGCATCATAAGAATTCTCCTAAATAAAAAATAGGCAAAGTAAGTAAGCAAACTTGAGAGTTTTAAGCTCAAAATCTTTGTAAAGCTGTGCATGATACATGTAAGCCCAGCCAAAGATAGTCACATCAGAACTGAATAACTTACATATGCTCAGGTAAACACACCTCTAAGCCAATTGCAGCACACATAATATAGTATAGTAACTTGCACCAAGATTAGGCTGCCACTAGTGGAATACTATTGTTACAAATGCTTCTGGTGGCTTTTCAAATGGTACTCCATGCTTTTAATAAGCAGCAATGTCTAATGAAAGGAACTGGCAGCTTCACTCACTAAAGTAGGATTCTTTCAAACCTTGTGAACAGATAGTTACTCTAACAAAAACAGCTGCCCACATGTACAAATGTACTGCAGACATTATAGAACCCCTGGTTGCTAAATTGTGCCTCTAGTGCTTCTGTTACAGACCTGTGGTACACGTTAAAGCAGTGTTTGAATACTTGGAATCTCTATTGTTCTGACTCAGTTATGAATTTTCCTGTTTGTGTAGGCTGAGCTGGAGAAGCAACTGCTCGCTGCGAACCCTATCTTGGAAGCTTTTGGAAATGCCAAGACTGTTAAAAATGACAACTCATCACGTTTTGTAAGTTGTAATAATCCTGCTTGTCTTCCACTAAGGTCATGTCCAAAAGAAGTGATCACTAGTGTACACTGATTAAGGGGCTGAAGATCCTAGAAGGTGGAACATCTTTTCAGTGGGTTTACATGCAGAAATATTTTTGGTATTTGTGGTTAACAGTAGAGAAGGAATTAAAGATTGAAGATAACCTACTGAATGACCCACCGCCATTTTCTTCTGTTTCTCCCTAGCACTGGGATCTTCCTAGCGAAGGCAGTTTACATGGTGATAGGATCTTCCTAGTACTAGGATCTTCGTACCTCTCAGCTTTGAGGATCCTAGCACTAGGGACAAGTACAACCTTTTGTACATATATGTCTACCTGAATACAGAAAACATATGGCCTGAGGATGATCTGCCTTCTAGGATCTTCCTGGTGCTAGGATCTTCCTCCCTCAAAGTAAACAGCCCCTAAGACTCAAAGGTTGGAGACCCCGGGAATAATTTCCAGCTCTCTGATTTCTTGTTTATTGAGTATCATTGCATCCTTGTTTGAGTATAATTATCATTTAGAAGATGACTTACCTGGCCTCTGCCCATCACACTTTCAAGTGAGTAGTAGTGTTGGGTGTCGGCTGAGATTTCATCTTAGGTCAACAGAAGTAATCTGATTGACTTAACTGATCAATCATCTATTATAGTTGAAAAAAATCGCTTTATGAGAATTTTATTTATTTTTCACCTGTGTGGAAGTCAGAGTAATACAGACTGTTGATCACTTTTATCAATCACAATTAGGAATGAAACAAAACCCTCAAGGTAGATAGATTTAAGCACAGCTGTTGTGCCATGTTTTAGAACACACTAAAAACATATTTAAATGTATTTAATCAGAAAAGGGCCATTAGTGGATTATAGCTGCATTATGATTCCATTAAAGACACAAATTGCCCATAAGTTTTGATGCTTTTATTTGCCAACAATATTGTTTTTTATTTTTCCACAATAGTCAATTGAACATTTTCCATTTATAGATTATCACTTTGCTTAAGGTTTTTGATGAGTGATGTAATATAATCTGCATTTTTTATCTGCACTACACTGGTCAACATGAAAAGTTACCTGATCAGCAGGACAATCTACTTGCCCCAAACAACTGGATGGGACCACTTTTGAGCCCTGAGACTAAAAAGATCAATAAGCTCTGCCTTTAGCCATTTGTTTATTTTTTCTCTACAGGGAAAGTTCATCAGAATCAATTTTGATAATTCAGGATTTATCTCAGGTGCCAACATTGAATCCTGTATCCTTGAGTAAACTGGTTGATGGTATCTTGTGAAATTACACTCCTAGGTTTTTTCTCTGTTTCAGTACCAAAGGAACCAGGGCCCACATTTCTTCAGCCAGACAACATTCCTGGCTCCTGACCCACAATTGCAGCCTTTCTGAAACATCTCCCAGTGATTTTAAACTTAGACGACTGATCTTTTTGTCGTATAAAAAAAACTGTGTACCTTAAGTCGTAGTCACAAAAAACACAACAAATGCTTAAAATACATAAAAATATTCATTCCTTTGGGGAGACATTTTGACTGGAGCTTATGAGATCTAAAAAAATAATATTTGGCAGAATTATATTTTCTGCCAGCCAAAATAACTAAAACGGTTAGAATCCAAGTGAAAGGATATGAAACTGTAGTATTGTAAAAAAGTTCATTTGTGAGATGAAGTTTGTCTGTTGATGTTTTAGTTTTCTTGTGTCATACTCATGTTCTACAGTACTGCTTAAAAGTATACTTGCCATTTTGATCGTTAACTTCTCTTGTCATTGGTTCCCCTAGTAGGGCATGTTAGGAACTTCTTTTAATTAGTAGGAAGTAACCTCAATTCTTCAAAATTGACTCCAACATTTGTGGAGGAGAAAGAGTTGGGAGTTAAATCACCCCAAATGAGGCTCAATTTTATTATTCCTTGACTTTACGAAAGACCTGCTTGAAAAGTCTCGTGCAGTCCGACAAGCACCAAATGAAAGGTGCTTTCACATTTTCTACCAAGTTCTGAGTGGTCTCGACAAAAACAGCAAAGGTATTATGGTTCAATATGTTTTATACTGTATCACTTTAACAAGCGTTTATTTGATACATTACAGTGAGGCCCTTTGTCATGTGTGATTGATAAATACTTTACATCATTTATTAGCGAATAATAATAGGGGGGAGGGAAGGGGAGGCTTATAAACTTTCTTCCCCTGAAAAGGGAGGGGGGGGCTTATTAGAGAGGAGGGGGGGGGGGCTTATGTGAGAGGGAGGGCTTAATAGAGGATTTATGGTGTGGATAACCTCATGGTCCTCCTTCAGGTGTCGTAATGGCTGCCTGTAAACAGTGTCTATAAATGTTACAGGTCAAGATTAAACTCAGGTTAAACTCATCACTAATGATGAGCTTGGGAGCAGGTGGCTTAAAGGTTAGTCGGGGGCCAAATGCAATAAGCAGAGAGGAGGTATCCATGGCAACCCTGGAAGCTGGAACCACCCCAAGAGCAGCCACTAACCAGCAATTCCCTGTGGGCTGCCCCATAGGTCACATACTGAAGTAGGAGAAGACCGCTCTTGCTCGAGTTTAACTTTGCCTAAATGATATTTAGCCTCATTTAAAATTTTTTAACCTAGGCCTAATTATTCACGAATTAGGGCAAGGAGACAAAGGAAATTGAGAATCAAACTAGGTTAAAAAATTTTAACCTGAATTTAATTTTGATCTGTAACATAAACAAAAAATACAGAGTAAAGCTGAATTCAATTCAGCCACTGATGAGACAGGATGCCAAAGACCAGATTAGGCTGGTGAAAACACAATCAATGTGTTATTTTGTTTTGTAGCTGAAATGTTATTCCAGGATGCCAGCACATATAATTATTTGAGTAATGGAATGTTACCAGTGAGTGGTGTGGATGATGCTTCTGATCTGCAGGATTCTCTGGTGAGTCAAAGTTATGTGTTGCAGGGAAGTTGTTGTAATATTACAGAGAGGTTATCTTAGGATGGGTGCTACTGTACATATACATGTTTGTAATCTGAATTTCAAAAGCAGTCATTTTGCATTTTGAATTGGAGCCCATGTTGCAGTCAGTATTTTACCATTGATTTTGTATTTACTCGTCGCTTTTACAGTTTCAACCCATCTCCATGTTATCCCTTTAAGTCCCAATAGTGCTCAAAATCAATTTTCTCCTAACGATATTCATAGACTATCATGAGCAAAGTCTAGGAGAATTAACAAAATGATCACAAAGAGAAAAATATTTGATCTTTTACCAAATTCTCTCAATTAATTCTGCAAGGAAATGTATGGAGATCAGTTTGGAGAATTTGTTTGTGGATATTGAGACTTAAATGGTTATTTGTTGCCATTTCATTTGTCCCTTGTCATAATTTACCGGTACCCCTTACAGGGCCTTGAGAGAGAAGGGTCATTACCACTATGAAGTAGTTCCACAGATTAGTGATCACACTGCACAAGCTGTTTTATTACAGGGGCTATGTACAAGTTAAGGTTTCTGTTTTCATCTGCATTGTATTTGTATATTTACAAGTGTTCAAAGTATTGCCCCCTTGGTAGAACCATGTGCTCAATAAAACTTGCTTTGTTACCAAGTAGAAAAGATAGACTGGCAACATACATGTAATTAAATGTCTGTCAAATTTGCTATTTAATATGTGTTCAGAGTGCTTCTTTGTTGCTACTCTTATCATCTTGAGATGCAGTAATAAGTAAATACTGATGGCAAAGTTAATGATGATGATCAGCAAGATTTTGTGTGGATGGTCTCTTTCTTCTGTCTCAATTTTTTTTCCAAAATGAAGTCAAAGTTCATTTATGTTAGTGCAATAAGGTAAATACATGGTACTTCTGTACTCAAACTATACACTCACTTGAAGTTGCCAGTCTATACCTTCTGCAATGATTTATGTGTGAGTCTTGTTCTCAAAGTGTTTTATTTTGTTTTGCAGACCTGCATGAGAGACATGGGAATTTCTGATGATGACATTAATGGTAAGAATTGTGGTTGAACTTCAGTAACAATCACTGTGTTTGAATAACTTTGAGTACAAACATGGGAAGCATTCAACTGTGTCAGTTGCCCGAGGCACACACAGGTGGAAGTTCTTGAAAACTTTTGGAATTTTGCAAATAAATTTTTTTTCCCAGCACTGTACTCATAAACAGCTCCTGAATTTCAAATTTTGCATTGGGAAACAGTGGAAGACTAGAGGCTGTTGGATGTTTTTCATTGTAAAATTTCTGTATGCAAACATGTGCTAAATCTGTGGTTTTTGTTGCACCAAAGGGTGAAAGTAAGTTTCCAGGGCTCATAGCTCAACCCTGCAGCATTCTCAATAGAAGCCCGCATCAATAATATTGATCACCAACTACTTTGGAATTTGTACCCAGTAACTTTGCAATTCTAGTTGCTGCTTCTCCCTCCCCAGCTTACAGCCCCTGCGTTTGTCACGGCCACCTTCTTAAGGTTGGGCAAACACCTACTTCAAATCCTACTGAGAAACCTGCCCTGGCAACTGTCAAAATTTATGTAGAATGTTTTTTTTCGTAGAGATTTAATGTAGCTAACATGGTTGTTATTTTGTCATTTTGTTGCTTAGCCCTCTTTAGGGTGGTGTCTGCAGTACTTCAGTTTGGTAACATGGTTTTCAAACAAGAGAGAAGCAGTGAGCAGGCTATAATGCCTAGTAATGAAGGTTAGTATAAAGTCTGCTACCTCTTGTGATTCTCTGTATGTCTGCTGTAGTCTTTGTAAATTAACTTTTACTGTTGTTACAGTGCGACTACTCAAACTGAGGTACTTGGAAGAAGATCATCCAATCACAACGCTTTTTGAAAACAAAAGATTCTGAAGGTTTTTTGCAGACAGACCAACAATATTCAAGTTTTAACGATGCAACCGTTCAAAACTTTAAAACCGTTTGAACTTACCTGAAGTCTCAGGAAATTTATGAATGTTATTGGTCCATTTGCAAAAAAACATGAGAGGAGTAGTTAGTTGAATAATCACAACCTTTCATCTTTATTGATTATTTTATTTACTCTTGTTTACTTTACATGTATATTTGATTAAAGCAGTGATATTACTGGTAGACTAAAGATCAGTGTACAAAGAAAGTTGTGTCCGATAGCCCTGGGCTAGTGGAATTTGCTCGTGAATTCTGTTCTCAACTTACCTGATGGGCATGTGAAGATTTTGTAAAACTGTAAAACTGACTTTCTTTGCACACTGAAGATGCTGGTCACCGTCAGGGTTAAGGGGTGTTGAATTATTTCTTGGCCAGTACACCAGTGTTCAATCTAGAAATTATGGAAAGTGGGTCAAATGTCCCACGTGACATTTTAAATTGGGTCATTTCAAAAATGGTCTGGGTCAAATTATTATGATAATAATAAACTTCGAAAAACTGGCAATATCCCTATTATGCTATACACTACCAGTATATTTTTACAACTTTTTAGCATTTTAAGTCAGTTTCAACGTTTTCGAATTTTTTATCCCTATTATAGTTTTTATGCTTTTCACAGTTTTGATTTGCTTATGCAGTAACTGGAAACAGTCAAATAATTGTAAAGCCGAAAAAGACCAATTATGAATAAAAGGAAACCAAAAAATGCCTGTTAGACACAAGAACACACCCTGAACAAAGTCAACGAACGAAGTGTGAATCGATCGGCAACGTTGCAGAACGTCGTAGTAGCGTCCAGTCTCTCTCGGAATTGGAATGCCTGACACAAAAAGTACTCGTACAAACATAGTCTGAAACACCAGTCATTTCGCGATTTCGCGCGTTCATATAAGGCTAGTAAGCACACATATTTGTTTTTAAATTTACTTTTATTATTGCCTGCTGCTTTGGAAGTACTTATATACGAGAAAACTTATTTTAGGGGGTTTTTGTTTGTTGCTTTTTTTTGCGTCAGTATGACCCCACGATCATTTCATTTTACGTCAGAATAGAATATTCTGCGTAAATGACGCAAAAACGCGGCCTAGATTGAACACTGGTACACAGACTGCATTTTACATTTGAGCAATTCCTTGTCATCAACTGATCATATGTCTTTTCTTGTGCTTCACTTGCAGTTGCTCAGAAAGTTTGTCATCTGCTGGGCATTCCTGTGACTGAGTTCTCAAAGGCAGTGCTCAGGCCCAGAGTGAAAGTTGGCCGTGATTATGTACAGAAAGCTCAGACAAAAGCACAGGTAAGCATTGACCAGGAAAGTTACCAATGAGGCTAGTTTGTTATGGCTGAATTTGGCTAAAGTCAGTCCTTTAAGTGATGATGAAGTGCTCAGATGGGTGCCATGCCAGATTGCTGCAAATTGGGAGAATGTCGGCTGGAAAAAAGATATGATTACAGTGCTGGAAATTACTGTCAAACATTGGACATTGTCCAATGCAAATTTTGAAAGTGTCCCTCTAATGTTGCAATATGTTTGGACGTAATTATTAGCACTTAATTGATATTGCGACTGTCTTAGTAACGTGCTAAAGTCCCCAGGTTGATGTCAAAAACATTAAAAGGTAAATTCCATGGTAAAAAAATTCCATTGCAGTGAAGGACTCTCCTTTGAGGAAAATTGAAAACATAAAAAACATCCATGTATTAGTCCTAATATGCATGCATCACTGTAGCAGGTTTTGCATGTCACTGTCCTTTCAAACTAATGGTTTAAAAGGACACATGTATAAGAAGTTGAATAAACCTCATCTGTGGCTGGCAGGGCATTACAGTCTGTACCCTAAACAGCCCACCATCAAAATGATAGTGTGGGAACTGACTCATGGCATGCCTTCTAAGGCATTCCTAAGTATTTTAATGAACATGCTGAGGTAAAGTCTCAGTAAGAGCTTGCCAGCTTGTTAGCTGATCACGATTTGTGGCACATCAGGCACAGGGCCATTGCCAAATACTGGGTGTGCGTTTGAATAAATGTATGATGTTGATGTCCTGAAAATAATATTACCCACCTGCTGATGGCATGCTTTTATTCATCTTAGGCGGAATTTGCCATTGAAGCTGTCTCCAAATCTCTGTACGAGCGAATGTTCAAGTGGATTGTGATGAGAATCAACAAGTCACTTGACAGGACCAAGAGAGAAGGAGCATCTTTCATTGGTATCCTGGATATTGCAGGATTTGAAATCTTTCAGGTAACACCCTGTCTTTTAAAATGATAAGTAACAATGCATTGGCAGGGCTTTCATTAAGAATAGTAGTAGCGGGAGAAAGGTGAAACCTTACGGGAGAATATTTTATTAAAAGAGGCTCCATGTGTGAATAAAAAATGGTCATAGGCTACTGACTGTTGTTAGCCTTAGAATATTGTTGTAGTATATGGAGAATTTTCTGATCTCTGATGCCAAATGAACACCCTGCATTGGTCACTGATTATTCATAAAAGGGTCTCAAGACCATTGTGGTTGGTCCCAGCAGCAAATGTGTGCAGATGTTTGTTGGATTGTTTTCAGATTCTCCTTGTTGATTTCAAATAAGAAATAGTATAAAGAATCAATGAATTGAGTTGAGATAAAATTTCTTTGCATTGGTCTATTTCAGATGAACTCCTTTGAACAGCTGTGCATCAATTACACCAATGAAAAACTGCAACAACTCTTCAACCACACTATGTTCATTTTGGAACAGGTACTGTCTGTGGCTGTATTTGATGTATCATGGTTATGATAAGACTTTGATCAGTTTTTAAGGAAAATATGCATGAGAAGAGGTTAGATAACCTTGAGCATTACCCTAGAAATGATAACAGGAGAATGATTGCTGCAAAGCTAACATCGCAGCACACTATTTCGGGCTCTGTATGAGACTGGCCCGGGTTGCCTGTTCTTGAAGCCAGTAGGTTTTGAGATTTCTCGATTGTAAATATGTATAAATGTATTGCTTCATAGGCAATTGATTATATTTTTGGAAGGGAAAAGTAAATTTGTATTCTATAGAGCATGAGACTGTTGATTAAGTGGGTTGTGGGATATGAAACCTTAAAGTGGAGAAATCCTACCATGCTTTCATGATCGAAGAGTTTGAAAACAATTGAAGTTAATAAAATTCCTGTGAACTGAAACAGCACATTTCTCATAACATTTGAAGCAACTCCTGGAACTCTTAGATAAAAAAATTGGAATAACCTATACAGATATGGTGTTTTTTTGTATTGTGTCAAGTGCACAAATCACCAGTCTTCCATAAAGTAGATTTTTTTCCACTCTTTGTAGGAAGAGTACAGAAAAGAAGGAATTGAATGGAAGTTCATTGACTTTGGATTGGATTTACAACCATGCATTGATCTGCTAGAAAAGGTCAGTATTATTCAATTTAGAGAAAATGTTTGTAGTGGATTGTCCTGACCAGAAGTAAACTCTTTAGGATTGCCTGCCTTCTCTTACCTTCACAAGAGGATTGAAAAGTCATTGGTACTGCTTGTATTTATATTTCCTACACTTACGTGTTGTGGCTCAATTCTATCCTTTGTTTCAAACTCATTATCACACATTAACATACCCAAGAACAAAGGAAAATAAAAATTGAACCAAGGAGAAAATAAAACCACAACATACATTATTTATACCTTCTTTTAGAGTTTTAAGAGGTTATTTTCATGTTTCACACAATTTGGTGGCAGCTGTCACTGTTTGAATTTTGATAAATTTTCGTGACATGGCTCCTACAGTTTGTATAAGGCTTAATGGTATTGATCTCCTGTATTGAAGTGGAAAATATGTAGGGTCCTACTGCCTGCTCAAATTGAGGCTAGTAGAACACCCCATTAGACAGCAATAGTATGCCACAGCCAAAGCCACAAGCCCTGTTTACCTTAACCATCCTTGTGGCCAATCACACAGATTTTTAGGCTCAATTCAGTGAAATACTATAATATCAATAATGAAAGTAGATACCATAGACTAAAAACAATTTCCCAGCAGCATGGACTAAGAATAACCCCTGAAAAGGAGCAATTCTGAAAAACTGTGCACAGCACAAAAAATACAATGCACTTACAGTAAATGTAAATGACATATCAAGGTTACCTGTAAATACGAACACCACAAAATACAGCTATGCATTTGTGTTTGTGGTAGTTAACTTAGTTAAATTACTTTTTAATCATTGTATTTTGTAGCCCATGGGTTTGTTTGCCCTCCTGGATGAGGAATGCTGGTTTCCTAAGGCCACAGACAAAACTTTTGTTGAAAAAATCATCAAAGAACACAGTAAACATGCAAAGTTCAAAATCCCAGAGTTCCGCTCAGAAGCAGACTTCACGGTTATTCACTATGCAGGCAAAGTAAGTTGTTTTAAATTTGAAAATGTGTTGAGCTGGTGTGGGTGGGGGCAAAGGGGGGCGGGGTACTCCGGATTTTTAGTGGCAGGATGATTGAAGGATTTTTTGGGTTTGAAATTTTCAATTCCAGGATTTTTTGGGGGTTGGAAAATGTGGCAAGTATTTTTTAGGGGTGGCTTGATTTAAGAAGGGATTTTATTGGGTATTCAAAACAGTGAAGATTCGTGGTAGTGCCAATGTATCCCACTGCATTGTTTTGTAGCTGTTTCAATATTTTAATGCATTATATTGCATCTGTTTCATAAATCCAGTTGATAAGGCTCTGAAATTCAGCATGAGAATTGAAAGCTGATGTATGAGGACGTCCTTGAGTAACTGAAAAAGTGCATGTTACTTTAGCTTGCCACTAATGGGAGTGATCCTCTCAAGCGGCTTTTAGCTGTATAAGAGATACAATAAAATTTCAGCTAAAAGGAGGTGCCTTCATTGGATGGAGGGTTCTTAATCAAAGGGATAATCAAGCGTACCAATAGAAACACGTTTTCCTTGTATCCCTGCTATTTAAGAAAGTGGTGGGGAAGGGGAGGGGGGTGCTTATTTTTGAGGGGTGCTTGTTTGATATTTTGGCCTAGAGGGTGAGCACTTATTTGAGGGAGGGGCACTTGAAGGAACATGGGTACTTATGTAAGGAAATATGGTTGGTGGAAATAATATCTCTTATAATTATGGTGCCATATAAGATGTTTACCACAACCAACTGTGGCCTTCATTGATTATTAAGAACTCATGGAAGCTGATTTTCGTACCATATATGTTTTGCCTCACCCTGTCTAGGAAACTCAAATTTTTGTGATAAATTCTGTGGCCGAAAAGACCTGCCTTCTTTATTTAATTGACTGATTGAAACTAAACACTTTTTTTGCTCACTGTAGGTTGATTACAACTGTGGACAATGGCTGACTAAAAACATGGATCCACTCAATGACAACATTATAGCTTTGTTACAAAATTCCTCTGACCCATTTGTTGGTCTCCTGTGGAAAGATTTAGGTATGCTGCTATGTAATTATCTATAAAAACAATGTGTACAGTTGTAGCTGTGTTGGCTGGCACGGCAAGGGCAATGATTACGTCATTTTCAATAGTTTTCTACTTGCTTGAAGCCAAAATCCTAAAGTCAGGGCTCAAAACAAGCAAATTTTAGCTTGGTCATGGCTCGTTTCTGACCAGACAAAATTATAGAAAATATTTATTTTAAGGAAATGGCCAGTTTAGTAAAAAATACCGCCTGGTACTTACAGATGTAGAAGTCTGTGTTTATTTTATTTTAGTTAACCACTTAGTGGTATTCACAATGCTGTAGAAAGGCTCATCTGTGTCTTCTGAATTTTTGATGGCAAGCAGCTAAAGTATTTTATGATGTAATAGTTCTTTTAATCTCCCGAATGAATACGAATAGATTTATTTTTCTAGTTATTTATTTAAAAGCTGTGCACTTGGCCAGTCAAAACGAGCGGTCAACTGAAAGTGTCTCTAGACATATGGTCGTTTTGGCCAGACATTGTCCATTGACCGGCTGTTATTTTGAGCCCTGTAATGTACCTTTGAGACAACCTAGGTTGCACAGGGTTGGCTTCTCAATCGGACTTAATGTCTTGTCTGTGGTTGAAAATGCTGAAATCACATCCCTAAAACCTTGCTTGGGGTCTAAAATGCTGGCTTAGATTACATGAAAAATTTGCAAACCATTATGTGCCTGCAATCTTCTTGGGGGAGCTGTAGTGTAGTGACCTTTCATTGGAGTAGATTGATTCATGGAAAGAAATGAAGGATAAAAAAGCATGATATGAGGTGAAACAAATGTCACTAGACCAAGCAATTAACTTTGCCTGCCATTTTTATTCATTTGGCAAGTCATTATTATTTTCCCCTGCCAAACCTAAAATTTTTTCGGCCATTTGGCTATTGGCAGGCTGCCATTTTGAGCCCTGAAAGAGTTGATTTTTCCTTGTTTATTGCTGCTCCTCCCAATATGCTAAATTGTTAACAATGTGTCAATGACATTTGCTGTCTTAATAGAAAACATTGTCAGCATGAATGCAGCACAAAGTGAAACTCCATTTGGAAGCAAAGTGCGAAAGGGAATGTTCCGCACTGTCAGCCAGTTGTATAAGGTAACTGAATTTCTTCTATGCTTTTAAAAATTTCACAGAGACATTTTATATCCTTTTGTGGCTTCTTAATATCATCATCTTCTCCTTTTGTGCATCTCTAGGAACAACTTTCAAAACTCATGTTGGTCCTGAACAACACCCAGCCTAACTTTGTCCGATGTATCATTCCAAATCATGAAAAGAGAGTAAGTATAAGATTTTCCATGTTAACCCTTATCATCAAACATGGAGGTTGTGAGAAAAAGAGAAATGATCAATAGTTGTCATTGTTAGATAAGAAGGACGTGCACTACTATTACATAACCCTTCAAGCCCCAATATCCACATAAAAATTCTCCACACAGATATCCATACATTTCTTAAAGAATGAGTTGAGAGAATTTGTTTAAAGATTAAAGCATTTTGCTTTGGATGATCATTTCATTAATTCTCATAACCTATGATTATGTTTAGATACTGTTGGGAGAAAATTGGTGTTGGTCACACTTGGGGCATTTTGATGGTATTGGCCAATAAAAAAATACCATAAATCATTTTATTCTGTAACAGTTTGCTCTCAGACATAACAAAGGATTGTGCACTGTCAGGGAGGTTCCAGCATAAACCACAGCACTGTTGTTTTTATATTTGATATTTGCTGACTTTCTTAACCAGTTTTTAAAGTTACTGAATTTTGATTGCCAAACAAAACTTGTTTTTAACATCATTATAATCTATTAACCTAATGTATTGTGTTTTTTTCTCTTTCTCCAAAAGGCTGGTAAAATCAGTGCTCACCTAGTGCTGGACCAGTTGAGGTGCAATGGTGTATTGGAGGGTATCAGAATTTGCCGACAGGGCTTTCCCAACAGGATGCTTTTCCAGGAATTCAAACAGAGGTAAAAGTCTTTGTTCCAGAATTGTGGTAAAGATGGTGATTGTTATGTAGGCATCAGATCAGTAAGAATAACAATTTACTTATTGCACAGTCAATTCCAATGTACTTACTTCTTACACTGTCAATTCCAATATAATTATTACACAGTCAATTCCTATATACTTATTATACTTACTGCACAGTCAGTTCCAATGTACTTACTTATTGCAGTCAATTCCAATGCACTTACTTCTTACACAGTCAATTCCAATATACTTATTACACAGTCAATTCCAATATACTTATTATACTTATTGCACAGTCAATTCCAATTTACTTATTGCACAGTCAATTCCTATTTACTTACTTATTGCACAGTCAATTCCAATCGTGCCCATTCCTTCTAGCTATTTGTTGGGCATTTGTCATAATTATTGTGAATTCTCTTTGTGTGGCATTTTGTTATCAAAGGTTTGTCCAGGGATGTGGTATTTTATTACTGTTGACCTTCACCTTTTCCAAAACTTTTAAAAAGTAGAATAGATGCATGGTTGGTTGCTGTTCTCTCCAATATCGTTTTGCATTGCCCATGCTCACACTTGCTAGATGGTTATCGTTATTTTATACACTTTATGATTTATGTTAAGCAAATAATTTGAAACTATTTGTGTGGCAAGGTGTGGGGTCTTTGCACAGTTGGAATGAAATACATAGATGGTTACAACATTGGAATTTCAATAAGAAAGCGTATTGTGAATTTGTGTTGACACTGCCATATCACACCTTTGGCATTTGGCTCTGGTCTTTGAATTGCTGACTTCTCTTGCTAGGTATGAACTGTTGACACCCAATGTTATCCCAAAAGGATTCATGGATGGAAGAAAGGCCTGCCAGAAAATGGTATGTGTACTATAACATACTTTACTACAGTACGTTAGCACTATGACATAATGTGTCTTACCTCAGTCAATATAATCTGTTACCCCTCTTTGTAAACGCACCACTGTCTTGTGCTTAAGGCATCACTTCATTATAGATCCCTGTTTGTATCCTAATCTTATGGTAGAGAATTGGCTGTTAGGGAGTGAACTTTAAGTTTTATCTACCCATTGTTTCTCACACCAAAGGTTTTGTTTATTTTTATGGATTAAAGGAAAACAGGGCTTTAAGTGTCTGCTGTTTGCTTACTTTCTAACAGTTGGAGGTTCTAGAACTGGACACAAATTCTTACCGCATTGGGCAGTCAAAGATTTTCTTTAGAGCTGGTGTTCTGGCGCATTTGGAAGAAGAACGTGACCTCAAACTGACAGAGATCATCACCATTTTTCAAGCTTTCTGCCGCGGCAACATTGCACGAAAACACTACAACAAGAGAGTCCAACAGTTGAGTGCCATCCGTGTTATCCAGCGGAACTGCCTGAGCTACCTCAAACTTCGCAACTGGCAGTGGTGGAGGCTCTTCACCAAGGTCAAGCCTCTTCTGAACGTGACAAGGACAGATGAGGCTTTGCGTGAGGCATTGGATCTGAAGAAGGCTAATGAAGAGAAGCTTGAAAAGACAGAGCAGGCTTTTGTGGAGATGGAGAAGAACTTCCGCCAGACTTCAGAGGAAAAGTCCATTCTGCAAGAGCAGCTTGATCGAGAACGGGACGCTTTCCAGGAGGCTGATGACATGCGTCAGAGATTGCAGACCAGGAAGCAAGAACTGGAGGAGTTACTGAATGATCAGATGGAGCGATTCGATGAAGAAGAAGAGAAGGTTATAAACCTAACGGAGGAGAAGAAGAAACTTTTGAAAGACATTCAGGACTTGGAGGATAGGTATGTACACCGTTGTAGCAGTGATTTTGTTAGGAGAAATTTGATGCTGGTCACCATTGGGGCTCAAAGAGTTGGCCATAGTAAAAACTAGCACTGGTATGTAAGTCTGTTGGGCACCCTCGATTTCGCAAGTATGTATCGCTTTAGGGGATTCTTGTAGCCGCTCTTCTGGTATCCTATGAGCATGGGTGGGGGAAGAATGAGTGCTTGCTACTGCGTCTAAGGATTTTGAATTTCTACATTGAAAATGTCAATACAAATTACTCGTAGCGCTTGTCTTAATGAAGATGTCCAGCTTTGGAGCTCTCAAGAAATTATCACAATATCTACAGTTTCCTCTCAAATTAAAGCTCCAACAACTTTAAGTCAAGCTATCGATGTTTTAGTTTAAGGTAGCCAAGTGATCGGTGTTTTGCCTACAGGATATGGAAAAAACCTCCCCCCCCCCGCGACCCACCTTCACAACTCTCTTACAGAAAGCTTGCTCGCAGGCTATACTGTTAGTGCAGCCTTTTAACGACTTGAAAGTACTTTTTTCTCCTTTATAGCTTAGAAGAAGAGGAATCAGCCCGTCAGAAGCTTCAACTGGAAAAAGTCAGTATTGAAGCAAAACTAAAGAAACAGGAAGAAGACTTGACATTAGTGGAGGACTCGAATTCAAAGGTTTGACCTGTTTAGAATTGTACTAGTTTCATACTCAATCAACTCTGACAAGTGATGTCCCGGAGCAATCGCACCGCCAGACATATATTAATAACCCGCGGGAATCCCGAGAACACACATGAGAAGTCGGCAAGGATCAACCGCCATAGTTTAATTCTCTGTTTGTAATAATTGATTCAGGCTCTGGTCGCAGTTGAAAGCTATACGTTATAAATCAGCATGTGTAGATTAACAGAATCAATGTGACTACCGCCAGTGAAGAGTAATAGCCAGCTCTTTCAAGCACTATTGTTGACCAAGTTTCTGACAATACGTTTAAAATTCTTTATAACTTCTTTCCCTTGCCTCTGTGCAACACCGAAATAAAAAAGCCGTCAAGATCTCCTTTTATTCCCTGGATCTCAGTATTTCGCAGGAGCAGGGGTAAAAGGCATGGTTTGTTGCATATTTGGTCATGTCTGTATTCGTTTGGCCACTAATTAATGGAAGGATGTGTAGGCAAAGTCCAACGTGACCTGTAAATTCTTCTATTTCTCCACAATCAAGTACGCAATTGGAAGGAAACTCTAGCAGTTTTTCGCAAGTCCTTTAGGGCCATTCTTGCACGCTTAATTGTACTGTAAGTTGATAAGATCACACAGTCTTGGAGGTTGCTACATGACTAGTAACAAAGTTTTTTTTTCTTTGTTGTAGCTCACCAAAGAGAAAAAATCCTTGGAAGACAAACTGCAGGAAACAAGCCAGCAACTTGCAGATGAAGAGGAGAAAGCGAAAAGCCTGGCCAAGACGAAAGCCAAAAATGAGGCTCTTATTGCAGACCTTGAGGAACGTCTGAGAAATTCAGAACGAGTAAGTCTGAATTACTTCTGCTGAAAACTGAAGAACAAGATAATAAGCAGGCGTCTTTGATCAGTAACGAAATAGCAAACATGAGAGACATTTTTTCCAATCTTTGTGTAAGTGCTGTTCAATTAATAGGTCACTGGGTGAAGTTATGACATTTCAGTTGAGACTGATTGGGCAAAGCCGATGCTTCGATTCCAATGCCTCAAAATTTGATGTTCCCGTTCTTTCCATCCAACACATGTGCCGCAGTTCTAATACGTCAATTTCATTTCCATTTGTACATGACAATCCGCGGTCTCTTCTCACTTCAGCGTAATACAGAAAGCCGTATAAAGCTAAAACTTTGTCGCACACTGTTCAGTCATTTACTTAATTCCTGTTTTTCATGTAACCAGGTTCCCACCAGCAGCATAGCTTGTACCATTTAATACGCATTTTTTTGCGCAGACCACACACAATCGGTGGAATTTTTCTGTCAAACGGTTACCACTCGAAACAACTCACTTTACATTGATAAAACCCAATCTCGTTCCCAGGGTCCTCGACGAGTAAGAGAGGACCCTGGGAACTAGGTTGGATGAGACCAAAGTTTTACATTTCGTGACAACTTGTTTGTCATTTTGGCGATTTGTTTGTTTGTTTGTTTGTTTTTTTACTTTCTTAACTGATTGATGATAAATAATACGTATTTGTTTGATGTTAGGCTTGTCAGGAGCTGGAGAAAATCCGCCGCAAATTGGAGGCCGAGTTGGCCGATGTTCATCACCAGCTTGCAGAAGCCAAGCAAACGGTAAGTGGAAAAATCCGAAAATAAGATGATAATTAACCACGCAGCAACCCTTGAGCGAGAGATTTCCTTCAATATACTGACGTGGGTCTGCACTTTTAATGTTTTAAAGATACAAGACCTGGAAGCAACCATTCATAAGAAAGATATGGAGCTGAACGACTTGAATGCTAGGTAAGGTGTTTCTGTTACGGCTGAATGTCTTCTTGCTAGCGCTTGCGGATTGATGCGTGATATGATATTTTGTTTCTTTATAACTGATTGACTGGAGTAAAAACGCTATTTTTAGGGCTGACGAGGAAGCAGCAAAAAGAAGCGATCTTGAGAAAGTCAAACGAGAAATGGAAAACCAGATTGAGGAATTAAGAGAGGACTTAGAAGCAGAGAAAAGCGCCAGGGGGAAGGCTGAGAAACAGCGTAGGGAACTTGGAGAGGTAATTTCTCCTTAGAGCATAATTATTATGTCATCCCTGCTGAGACAATAAGCTCATTTTAATTAAGAGGCAAAGCACCAATTGTGCGTGACGTTTGGGACGTTTTCTTGTCGATGTTCTATGGTTCCCGTCCTGTCCCTGCACAAGTGTACTGGGGCAAGACGAGATCGATTTTATGATCGTGTACTAGAAGTTTGAAGTGAATTGGAGTATGTGAAATGAATCATATTTTGAACTGCGGTTAAATTGAACATGATTTCTGGTCAAGCCTGAGTTTTTCAGGTTCAGTGGCTTAGGTTATTCATTCTACTGCGCAGATCATGTTTCAGAAGGTTAAAGTGTAAGTGTTTCAACAGTGAGAGCATTTGCTTATCACTTTGCCTTGATTTGCAAACCTGGTTTTTGTCTCAGATGTAAACATGCCGTTCACTATGTCCACTATTGCCACTAATACGGACATTTATTTCGAGTCCCAAAGGTTCCTGTTTTAGAAAGCGATTCTCTTTAGTTATTTCTTAATTAATGAATTATCTGTTTATATAACTTGACTGTATAACCTATACAGAGAAATAAAATTGACTACCACCATCTAAAGTGATCCCTGTGTTGTTGCAGTCGCTCTTTTACTTACAGACTGCTCTTTAATACGAGCAGTTCTCTGTTTGGTTTGAAGGATTACAATACTCATCACAAGTCCATCCTTTATAGTACCGACACTTAGAGAGGACTCAAGGTTTTTTCGTTTTGTTTCCTTTCACTCCTTATAGTGGCCAAACAAAACAAAATCACGGAGAAATTTGAATTTCTTTTTGTAAAATCCGGACAAGTAGATAGTACCGTGCGAAAGGTCTGCTAGCGAGGTTTTATTGGAATGGTATAACACCATAAGATTTTGTTCACATATTCACAAGTTAGGATAACAGATCATCTCACCACAACTGAAAGGCAAAGAGTCAGAGCCTCAATATCTACTTTCCAATTCTCCAAACTGATCTCCATGCATTTCCTTAAGGAATAAGTTGCGAGAATTTGGTAAATGATCAACGCATTTTCCCTTTCCCTTTTTAATTGTGTTTTGATACTGTTCGGAGAAAATTGACATTGATCAGCCCTTAAATGTTTGACTGGTTTGAGGTCTGACTGTGTTATCAAACTTTTTTCTAAAGGAACTGGAGACCCTGAAGACGGAGCTGGAAGAATCAATCGACACCACAACCGCCGCCCAGGACATGAGAAACAAACGAGAGTCTGAGCTGGCTGCTCTGAAAAGGAGCGTTGAAGAAGAAACGGCCGCCCATGAGGCTGCCATGGGACAGCTTCGTCAGAAACACGCCCAACTTGTGGAGGAATTGAACGTGCAACTGGAAACAACTAAGAAGGTACCAAGATTCCAAAACAGATGAGACGTGTGACGTCAGGTTACCATGGTAGCAAAATGTCTGGATCTCAATAATCTTTGTTGAGAGAGGCGGCCATTTGCATTGATTGTCGAACGGTGGAAAAAAGTATCTGTATATACGGGCTACCGTTATGTTCCTAAGTGCAGTTATGCAGAGAAAAGTCATACATGTCCATTTTTCGCTTTAAATCTGCCATATTTCAGGGGCACCCAACGAGAATATAGTTCAAAACCACTTAAACATAGCATTGTTAAACGTATTTTAGTATTGAAACGGTAGATATAGGCATATTTTATCCCCTAAAAATTTTTCATCTGTTCGGATTTCCTAGCTGAAAGTCTAGTGATCCGAAAATTACAGGGATCAAAACTTACCTTTTCGAAAATTTCAGCCAGAAAAAAGCTTCTCCTTTAAAAATGGGCAATTAGACCATTTTTTGGACGTTCGAAAATCCTAGGAGAGGCAGGCAAGCAAGAAATTTTACAACAAGTGTTCCGAAAATTCTAGATCTCAAATCGTCTTCCGAACAGATATTTTCGGAAAATTGACGTTGGGTGCCCCTGATATTTGCAGGACTACGGGTTTTTGAGATCCAGACATTTTGCTTCCACGGCAACGTGACGTAACGACTTCTCCTTTCTATTGTAGAATATATGAACAGTTCATTAAGACCTCAATTGCAATCCACTCAGCATCTTCTCAGGTTTTGTCCACCCGTGCTTTCTTTTGATAGTGTTTTCTGTGTCAGTTTATAACGGCTATTTTTATATTGCACTTAACTTGATGCTTGGCTGCTATCGACTTAAGCTGGGTACCAGAGGTTTTCTTCTCGTTTACGACCTGATGCTCCGGTCTTGGCCGAAGGCCGACAGATAGGCTTTTGTACATTATGCTAGCATTTTTTCGAGCATTTTAGTGAGGCAAAAGCATTGAACATTATTCGAGCATTTTAGTGGCATTTTCCCCGGAAAATTAATTTTTCCGAGAAAATAAAATAGAAATTAACTCTTTTCAGGAGCCTATGCCCCATGAGCTCCTGCTTTTTTAAACAAAATGAAGACTAAAATTCAAAATTCACAAAAAACCTAATAAAGCTGGTTTTTTTGGCTGTATTTATGAACTTGTACACGTTGTCGTTGTTACTTGCAACACTTGCACGTTTTTGTAAGTGTAAACTTTGAAATTAATTAAAAAATCCGTTTGTATAATGAGCATTAACCGAGCATTTTAGTGACTTTTTGGGGGAGACCGAGCATTTTAGTGGGAAAAATGGAGCATTAAGGTGGAGCATTTTAGTAGGGAAGCAAAAGCATAATGTACAAAAGCCTACCGACAGATCGTTGGCTGAAAGCCGAAGCCTCAAGAGACTTGACCGAAACCCGAAACCGCGCGTGAAAAGTCTGGACACCTAGGTTACCACCGACTGAACTTGGGTAGAAGATGTGACACAGCTTGGGTGCGTACCAATTACATGAGAAAACGAAAAAATCCGCTTGAAAAACCAAATGGTTTGCGCCACACCGTTTGGGAAGCTTCAGAATCTATGGGCTGTGTTTTAAATCGACGCAATTTTTCTTGTCAGTCCGTTCAGGTGATTTAGATATACTTTATAGCTGATCGTTCTCCCAACGCATCATATTTTATAGTTTTATATTAATTGACAAAATTTCCACCTGCCTGGTTTTTGTAAATAGTCAGCATCCCTTGTTAAACTTTGGCCTGCTCTAGTGATGTTTTTAGGGTAGTTTTTGACGTTCTCTTTCCTGTGCTTTAGGGTAAAGCCCAACTTGAGAAGGCCAAAGCGCATCTTGAGGAAAGCAATTCCGAACTGAAATCCGAGGTGCAAGAGCTGAGTAGCCGCAAGACAGAAGGTGAACGTAAATTGAAAGTTTTAGAGAATCAAATCGGGGAAGCAAACGCCCGGCTCACAGATGACGAGCATCAAGTAGCGGAGCTGTCCAGCGTCAAAGTCAGAATGCAGAAAGAGTTAGAGTCAGCCAATTCTCAACTGGAAGAAGTCGAGTCCAAATGTTCAGCTGCAGAGAGAGCAAAAGCTTCACTGGAGTCACAGCTGGCGGAAACACAGGTAATTCTTGCCTAAAATACAGCGAGTTAGGTTAGTCAGACCCCTCCTGTAGTCTGAGTCCTTTATGATAAATATTTAAGGGGTAACGACCGTATCTTTACTCGATGTTTTGTGGGGGGTTGAAGCTGAACCAATTTGTTATGGGCGGGAAAGTCAGCTGTTGAAGTTAAAGATTCTGGCTACATTGCACGCTATTGTTTACATCACTTTGGAAGTAAATAGTCGTCCTAATGCTTCTCAGAAAAGATCTTCCACGCAGCCGTTTTTGTCTTGTCACGTAACGCTTGTACCTAAGGAGCGTTGCGTGACGAGACAAAAACAAAGACTATTCTTCAAAGGTCAGTGTAACACAGTGAATCTGTCCTCACTTCTGTTATTTTTTCTTTTTGTATTTTTTTTCTAGGAATCTTTAGCAGACGAAACCCACCAGAAACTTTCCCTGAGTAACAAACTGAAAGAAAGCGAGTCTGAAATAAGTCGACTGCAAGATCAACTCGATGACGAAGAAGATGCAAAGATAGCGCTGCAGAAGAACCTCTCCGCCGCGCAAACGCAGGTGGATGATTGCTTTTCGCATTTTGCTTTTTTGCTTTAACGCAGTTGGGTGGGTGGGTGGCGTTTTACCGCAAGTGGGTGATTGCTTTTCGTGTTTTGCTTTTTTGTTTTACACAACTGTTCTTCCGTTATGCTTCCTTCACGTCAGCAAAATCTGTGGATCAGGAAAGAAAAAGAGTAAAAGAGACTTAAATATGAGCTCCCAATAAAGTCGTTTATCCTCTCGATCACTTTCACATGACTTGTTTACCTGCTCGACCACACGATTGACCTACCGCAGACAGACGCCCACTTAAGTGAGGTTTTTGCCTTGTGAAGCTCATCTGGATTTCACCTTTATCTGTGTGGTTTCTCTGGAGCGTGGAAGGAAAAGTTGCGTCCAAGCCGCAAGAGAAAGGGAGAGACCATCTCATCTCTCTCTCTCTTCTCGGCTTTGCCGATCGTTTTCGCCTTTGCCACGAATTTTTGCGAAAATCCCCACTACGCAAGCTTTAATCACCTTGAAGGCTGAGATACTTTCTGGTTTGATTTGATCAAAGCTGAGCTAGAGTTCTGCTTCAGAGCGAGGTGTAGCTTTGTGAGTTGTACTTAATCATTCCTAATAGGGGACTGAAACTTGCCTTTTTTTCTTGACAGTTGGCTGAACTTAAGAAAATGGCTGATGAGCGCTCTGCTCTACTGGAAGAAGCTGAGCAGACCAGGAAGAAAATGTCACGTGACATGGAAACGCTCCAAGGACGAGTAGATGAACTTGGCGCCAACAACAGCAAGCTTGAAAAGACCAGAAAAAGGCTTCAAAATGAGGTATGTTAGTCTTTTAATTGCCCTCTTTGCCGTACTAAATAACTTGTACAGTATGAGTACAGAATGTGCGCGGTTATTTTCAAAGTGGCGCAAGTTGAAATACTGCTGGTCTTGAGAGAGTTGAGGTTGTTATACTTTTTTTAGTCAGTTGGCCTTTTCAAATACTAGTTCCAGGTGTGAAGGATTCTGTAATATGTTTTATGACAATAAGCCTTTTCTGAGATCCAAAACCCATTACTTTCAAAACGAGGCTAAGTCCAAAACCTTTCTTGTGAAATGAGTTTTATTTGTATGAGACTAAAAACCTAACTTGAATTGAACCTCGCTTTAAAACAGAGGCTTGGGGCGACTCGAAAATGGCCTACAGTATTTGCTGATGGTTTGTTTTTGCGGTCAACGGCAACAGTATAGAAAATTGCCAAAAAGCAGTGTTAATTTTACCCTTTGCAATTGTTTTTCTGCACTCTCACTGTCGCCTATGGTGCTTTTCCTTCTAGACTTTAGCTTCTGACCTTTAGTGAAATAATATCTTTTCGATCTCTTTAAACAGGTCGACGATGTGCAACTGAATTTGGAAAAAGAAAGAGCGCAAGTTAGTGCACTGGAGAAGAAGCAAAAGAAATTCGACCAGGTATGTTAATAAATCGCACCTCACCGTTTTCGTGGCCGTTATTTTGATCGCTGTTCTTTCCACCGATTGGCTAGCACATTACCCGAGGCCTTGAGATAACTGCGGAGAGGGTACTGCCCTTGTATCACATCTGCAAATAGTTAGACCTTAAAGTCTTCTGTCAAAACCTCATACTGTCACTTACGGCTTATGGTGCATGTTGTTATGTCATAAGTTACTCCGTTAAAAGCAGATTCTGTTATCATTTACGAGTGTTGTTTTGTTTGTTTACTTCAGTTGCTGGCCGAAGAAAAAGCCATATCGGAGAAAAACGCCATGGACAGAGACAACGCTGAACGCGATGCTAGACAGAACGAGACCAAGGTTTATTTTGCAGTATTAATACGAAGATGTTTTCTGAGTTACGCGACGCGTTCAAACATCTTTCAAAGGAAACTCCTGAGATAAAATTCATTGTCTTTATCTATCGACCAGTTCTGGCTACAAGATATAGTACCTGAGCTTCTTATTAGAGACCTTACGATTCTAAGACGACGACAACTTGGAGAACTACACAATACTAACCAGTGCACGCGCGTCAGGACCAGCGTCATTTTGGCGGGAAAACGCGATAGTCACCGTCGTTTTACTACGAGTTTTAACGAGAATGTCGTATATGTTAGGAATTTTGTCATTTGGCGATTGGGAGAGGGCTTAACCTCCTCCAATAAATAACCGTGCTAACCTTTGTGGTAAAAACAAAAAAACGCCAAAATCTTCTGGTGAAATCTCTTCTAAAGGTCTATTTAGTCTTCAAAAAGGTGTAATTAACGTGAATGAGTTACTTCTTAGAAGGCGGTTTTCCTGGATCTCTTTAAAAAGGGATGTTTACTGCTAAGAAAATATCAATTCCGGCTTGTTTTTTTGCTTTCGTAGGTCATCTCTCTTTCCCATGAACTTGAAGAGCTGCAAGAAAAACTTGCAGAGTCCGAGCGTCTCCGTAAGGCCGCACAGAACGAATTGGAGGCCATGATGGAGAGTAAGGACGACTTTGGCAAGAACGTGCACGAATTGGAGAAGGCAAAGCGATCCCTAGAGGCACAACTCGAGGAAAAGAAACAGAATATAGAAGAGCTGGAGGATGAATTGCAGATCACAGAGGATGCTAAACTCAGAATGGAAGTCAACATGCAGGCGGCCAAGACTCAGTTTGAACGAGAGCTGGCGGCTAGAGATGAACAGAATGAAGAGAAGAGGAAAGCTCTGCTCAAACAGGTGAGAGGACTCGCTAGTCATTCCTGAGATTACTTAAGTTTAAGGGTGAGAAAAGTGTTAACAGGTTGAGTAAGAACATACAAATGAAAACTAGTGACTACAGTTAGGAACACCCGTTTAGGGTTAGCGTCCATTACGACGGACAAAGGGGCTCTAACTGTGACCTTTTGAGGAAGCTTCGGTCCGTAAGCTCAGTGCTGGATAGTTCTTAAGCGCACAGTTTCAAAAAAGTATTACAGTGTATAAATAAACAAAAACATGAAACTGTGTGCTCAAGAACTATCCAGCACTGAGCCTACTGACCGAAGCTTTTTTAGCTTTCTGCACAACGAATTTTGACTTTAGTCACTTCGTGGACTAAAGGGTTAAAGACAGTAGATAAATCAGTATAACAGTGAGTGCTCAAAGTGGCGATTTTCTTATTCCTTAGCTTCGTGAACTTGAAAGCGAGCTGGACGAAGAGCGCAAAGCCCGTGTGAACGCTGTTACTCTAAAAAAGAAGATCGAAACAGACATGAAAGATCTGGAGGAACAACTCGAGGCAGCCAACCGCGTCAAGGAGGACGGACTCCGACAGTTGAAGAAATATCAACAGCAAGTGAAGGATATCCAGCGCGATTTGGACGAGGCACGGCAGGCACGAGACGAGATATCCGAGCAAGCAAAGGAGAACGAGAGGAAAGCCAAACAACTGGAGGCGGACTACGTACAAATGCAAGAGGTGAGCAAACAGTTCAAGGGAAGTGAGTCACTTGGCTTACGCTGAGGCTATTTCACATTATGCCGGATAGGTCTTTGGATAGTCGGAACAGGGGAGGGGAAAGATAATGGTCTTTGGATAGTCGAAACAGGGGAGGGGATGGATAAAGGTCTTTGGATAGTTAAAACAGGGGAGGGAATGGGTAAAAGTCTTTTGATAGTTGGAACAGGGGAGGGGATGGGTAAAAGTCTTTGGGTAGTTGGAACAGGGGAGGGGATGGGTAAAAGTCTTTGGGTAGTTGGAACAGGGGAGGGGATGGATAATTGTCTTTAGATAGTTGAAACAGGAGAGGGGATGGATCAAGGTCTTTGGATAGTTGGAACGGGGGAGGGGATGGATATAGGTCTTTAAATAGTTGGAACATGGAAGGGGGTGGATAAAGGTCTTTGGATGGTTAGAACAGAGGAGGGAATGGATAAAGGTCTTTGGATAGTTGCTACAGGAAATCCAAGCTCAATGAAAAGTCAGTTAATTTTATTCTGAGGAAAAAACAAGGTGAAAATAAATCGCCACTGATTTGATACGATTTGTGGCCGAAAGAAGTATCTCTAATTCATTTCACTGTGATCTCAAGTGAATCTTTCGTTAATGAAAGAGGCTAACTGTCTCTTTCAAGGTAGGTAAAAACCTAATACTCGTAAGGAACGGAAATAGTCAGGGAAATCAGTTTATTTGTTGTGGGAAAAGTTGGGGGAAAGTAAGGAATTTTGAAAACTGATGTTTCTGGCCGACAACCATGTTTTTTTGTAAGACCACTCTTTGTTGCCCACTACTGAAACCTTCGTGGTGCTGTACTGTCTCAATCAAAAGCTATTTACTTAATAAACTCTTCCCTGAATGATCTTGACGCCATGTTAAGGCAGAAGCTTGTTCTTAAAATTTTCAATAATTGTTTTGTTCTCTGTAAATTACTTACTTCTTGTTGGCCCTGCATTTTGTAGGACCTCGCTGCCGCAGAAAGAGCCAGAAAGAGTTTGGAGGCCGAGAGAGACGAACTGGCCGAGGAACTATCAAGTTCAGCTCATTTGAAGTAAGATCAGCTTGTGGTCAACTCGTTTAAACTTAGTATTGATTGATTGATTTACTTTCATTTATTTATACAATAACATCTTATTTAAGACTTAATGGACTAGTCTCCCACCCAGACGTTCTTTTGACTCGTCACGCAATTCTCCCCAACGAACAGGTACAGCGCGTGACGAAGCCATTAGTGACGGGGCCATTAGTGCCGGGACCTTTTGGACACAAGTTTAAAAGTAGAGATAACAATAATGAGGTTCCCCAGTAGGTTTCTTCAATCCCGTAATCCCGACCCAAAGTTTCGTGCAATGCCGTAATCTCGTGGGTAATTTTTGGCATCCCTCTTCCAATCCCACATTCAATCCCTAATCTCGTCCCGATTTTGCTTCAAATTCCGAGCTTCAAATGAGGGAAATCTCGGATCCTGAAAAACCTATTGGGGACCCGCAGTAATTGACGTAGTGCTGAAATGGATGGAGGTCTCACAGTGGACTTGAAGAGAATTGCTGATGGTCGCCTGCTTTTGAATTTTAGGGGTTTAGCTGCCGACGAGAAGCGTAGACTAGATAGTCGCATTTCTCAATTGGAAGAGGAAGTCGAAGAAGAAAGAACTCAGAATGAGCTTCTGGTGGAGAAGTACAAGAGGGCTAACATGCAGGTACATGGATAAAACGAAAACAAGAAAGAATTTTTTCATTAGTCTGCCAACTGAGCGTTCTTTGTTAGCCTGAGAAAACAGCCGACATTTCACGACAACACCACTGGTTTCCCCGCGAAATGACGTCAGAGAAATGATTGCAGAAATTCCACACTGATGACGCAATACTACCCAGATCTAGGCAGTGCTTCTGATTGGTTGAAAATTTGCTTTAACCAATCAGAAGCGCTACCCAGATCTAGGGAGTGTCGCGACATCAGTGTGGTATTTCTGTGCCCGTTTCTCAGACGTCATTTCGCGGGAAAACCAGTGGTGGCGTCGCGAAATGTCGGCTGTTTTTTTCAGGCTTGTTCTTTGCGGGTTATTTGACACTTTTCTTTGGTTTTTCATCATCCTTTCTTCTCTCTCTTGTTGGCTTTTTTGCCATATTTTTGAATAGATGGAGACAATGCAGTCAGACCTGAACAGCGAACGGTCAGCGCTTCAGAAGATGGAGAGTGCAAAGCTCACGCTAGAAAAACAGGTACAGTTTGAACGAAAGTTGAGAAAAACTATAAAATAAATAAGATCCTCTCACCAGAGGAAATTTTTCCTCCAATATTTGTATAGCTATTTTAATTTTTTGGGTCGAAAGATGACTTTAGAACGAACGGTTTCCGCGTGCTTTTAAATGCTGTGCACGCATGCGTAATATACCGGCATCCCTTAAACCCCCTCCACACGTATCCAGATATTTTTCAATCCGCAACTTTTTCTTTCCGGATACGCCTTCCGTCCACACGTATCCGATGAATCCAGCATACGAACCTGCAACGTTTTGAATGCGCTCTCCAGGGTGGACACCAGACCCGGATATTTGTTTATCCGGTGACGTAACAAGATCGAGCCCGGTTCTTTACCGTGAATACGGTATTCAAGATGGCCACCTCGACGCATACTCTGTTGCCAATATTCCCAGAGGAGTCTTGGTACTAGAGTGAATCCGGATACGTGTCGGTTACGTAAGTTTTTGTCCTTTCAAAAGTTTGTCCTGGCCCGTGTAAATGAGCTGCCAAGATGGCGTCCAGGTTTAAAAATGTTACTTGTGAAGATGGCGGGGCACTTTCAAAACAGAAGCTGTAGAAAACCTGAAGACACAAAAGAGCACCATTTCTTACAGAAAAAAGGATTCTAACGATTTTTGTCGAAAAATCCAGAAAATTGTGAACTGTAATTTGTAGGCTGTAAAGTTTTCATTGCATGGAGTTCTCGATGAAATTAACAACAAGTCAGAACTCGTGATTGGAGGCGTAACTTGTCACTCATTATATTGATAGGTATAAATCAAATAGTATACTCGTGAAAATAGACGAAATAGTTTCACCTACGTCGTTTCAAAGTCCGAACGCGCGCCAATTAAGATCCTAATTTTAACTCGTCACTCGTCACTATTTGTTTACACATACTTATGTTATTATAATAATGTATTTATGTACAGTTCTTGTAGTTCGTTTGCATGTTGATGTTGATTGGCGTGCTGTACCCTTAATTTCTGGTTCTGGAATCTTGTGTTCTTTACAGTTTTTGTTTTTGTTTTGTGTTTTGTTATCACTTTCGTAATGTTAACAGCCTTTTTTCTTTCACTAGAACAAAGACATGAAGGCCAAACTTTCGGAGCTTGAAAGCCAAGCGAAGACAATGAACAAAAGGGTTGTACAAGCACTGGAAAGCAAACTCGCCACACTGCAAGATCAGTTGGATGCCGAAGCTAAGTGAGTGAAAGCAGAGGGATATAACCTTGAACAGGGTTGTAGGCCAATCTTTGTTTACACTTTTTGCCTCATTAACATATGCTTATTACTATCTGATGACGCTGATAAAATATAAACTCTGAATATTGATAGGGCGTAACAGTTTCAGTTATCTCTGAAAATTTGAGCCCAATACACCTAATGGTTTCGGATAAAAAAGTCGTTGTCTTGTGTTCCTCGACAAAACGTGAAATTAGGCACTTTCACGTTGTAGTCGTGCAGCGACGGCAAAGAAATGTACAAAAAAGCGTGCTGCACGTGCAAAGTTGTTGTTTTGCTTGTCTAAACCTTTTGCTTTTTTGCCGTTCTCGTTGCCGTCACCGTCGTCGTTGCTCATGGTCTCAGTTGTCGTGCCCTGCCAGTCGGCTGTCTTAACGCCTTGAGTTGTGACTGTGTTTGCAGTTTCCGGGCTCGTACCTCCATTTGCGATCGTGGCGTTAATCATATGATGGGCAGAATTTTCTGAGTTTTCCTTGTTTTCTATAAGTAACATTCTAATTGACTCTTGTAAGTTAGAGTTTGATTATCCTTGGATACCTAAAGCTACCAATCTTCTCTTTCTCAGTTAGTGCTGTTTGGTCGTCGCTAGAGTCCTTTTTAGTGATTTTGTTATCATTTATTTTTTCCCCGGTGAATTTAACGTTCCTGGCGTTTTTCAGGGAGCGTGCAATGTTGGCCAAGAATAACCGCAAGTTAGAGAAGAAATACAAAGAGGCACTCTTGCAAGGAGAGGAGGAAAGACGCCATGCCGACCAGTACAAGGAACAGGTATCATTACTACATTTTACAGGCCTTTTTTAACTGTTATCCTTCTGTAGGGTAGGGTCTTCTGTTTTTATTTACCATCCCAACGTGGAACGCGTTGGCATGTCTTGCTAATTAAGATCCATCTCGGTGATTTTTAAACCTTTTTCGCATGAGCCCACTTCTAATTTAGGAAACTGTTGAACTGACATTGGTTAATTCTCTTATTAGATGGATAAAGTGAACGCTCGTGTCAAGGCTCTGAAGCGTTCTGTAGATGAAGCAGAAGAAGAGAACACTCGACTTAATTCTTCGAAACGCAAAATCCAGCGAGAGCTGGATGACTACATCGAGGCGAACGAGGAACTGAGCCGCGAAGTTCAAAATCTCAGAAACAGGCTTAGGTAATAGTTTAACTCTTTTCTGATATACACTTGTGTACTGTTGAACTGGAATGGATATTTGCCAACAACGAATGCGCTGAGATGAAAGTGTTTCTCAGTCAAAATTTTTTGCGAAAAGTTTGAACCAAGGAGTCATTTCAAAAGTAGGTTGAGTTTGATCGTCCGGGTGAACGTAGTCCTGAATAGGACTGCTGTTGTTGACATTGACTGACGTTTCGACAACCTGTGCGGTAGTCATCTTCAGAGTCAAAGTGAGTTGTCAACTCGTGAATGAGGGCTCATCTTCGGTGTACGAACCTGTGAAACTCACGAGTGACGTAAAGCAAAGGAAATAGCGAAGTGGACACACTAAAACCTAGGAAAACAAAAGGTGCAAAACAAAGAAAGAGTTCACAGGTTCTTACACCGAGGTAAACCCTGAATTGGGTAGCCAGTAGTGACCCTGAAGGTATGGAACCAAGTCAAATGCCGTGAACTACCGCTTTTAAGCCCTGGGTTTATACATCTTCGTGAAAGGTGTTAGTGGGACTTATAAGCAGAGCTGGAGAGAAAGAGCGCTTCGAAAACAAGTTATAGCAGTGCTGATCCAAATACGTCAGTTTGCATTTACTTGTTTTTAAGCTTTAAAACATCACAATTAATCGAATTCAGGGGGGAAGGGGCTTATATCCGGGGGGGCTTTTAATCGGATGTATTATTATGTTTATCGGTTGATGATCCTATTACTGATCGGTGGGGGCTTATAGTTGGCGGGTGGGGAGGGGAGGGGGGGGCTTGTAAGCGGCAATTCACGGTAGCCTGTTGCTTGTAGCCGGTTGACTGTCTCAATATTTGTGAACAATATCCAGAGTTTTGAACGATCGCAGCGATCATATTCACCCAAAGTATCGCCCAAATATCCACCTACAAATTCTCCAGATTGAATTCTTTTCATTTCTTGCCAGAATTAGTTGAGAATGTCGTAACAGATCAAAGCATTTTGGTGATCATTTCATTAATTATTCTCCTTACATTTTCTTTTGGTTATGTATTGTTATTGTTAAAAGAAAACTGATGTGGCCACTCTTGGGACTTGGAGGCAGTGATTTCAATGATATTATGAAAACAAAAGCTTTACTTACAGCTTCGTATGAAAACTGCTCTGTAGTGCCAAGGCTCGATTACCAGCCGCTGCACGAGAAATGAGCCCGCGCTTCTCCCCCGAACCTATGTGGTTTGGAAGTTTCTCATTTGTTTTCATGTATTTTCAGGGGCCGTGGCGCTCCCAGCGGACGTAGTGGTTTCACCACTCCTCCTGAACCCAGAAGAAAAACCACTCGAGATAGGCCGGCCGATGCAGGAGATGACGCCACGCCTGAAGCTGATGCTGAACCTTAGATTCGCCAACGAACTCACCCAGCAACAATTACAGTCACCTCTGTGTTATCTGAGTTTACTTCGCTTTTCATTTCTAGTGTCTTAAGTATGTCTTTCTTTGATTAAAGAGATTTTCTCCTGTTATAAAAATGTAGGGCGTATTAGTTAGCTTTTTTTTTACAATGAAATTATTCTTGAGGCCTGTATCAGCTAGTCTGACGAGTCACACCTGAGGTCCCAGTTGCAACACTTTTAAAATCCAAGTTTGAAACGTCTTTCCAGCTTAAGTGCTTCCGATTATTCTTCTTCTTTGTCAGTCGTTTTCATCTTAACAAGTAGCTTTTTTATTCAGTCTAATAACAAAGAAATTGAAAGTTAACTTAAAGCTTATTTTCATTGGAAAGATATAAAAAATATATAATTACCTGTTTAGCAGACGAGAAGACACTAACAGAAGGCTTAAAAAGTGAAAGGTGACCGTTGAATTAGTTAGCAGATGTGCTGGGACTATCAGTCTATATTATCGTTAATTTAAGGGATTGGATTAAAGGTTTTTGGGGTAGAACATCTTCAAATCCTCAAGTTTACAATGTAATAGAGTATAGTTAGTTCTACATCAAAAGGTTGTGTACGGAGTTTTGATATGTACAGTCTTGGAGGAAAAATGGCTTCTTATTGCTTTCGTCGTGTAACATTTTTGCGTGCGCGGTCTTCCGTGATTTTGTTTTTGGCCGGGAGAAGCTGTTACGTTATGTTACGTGACGCGACGTCTTTTCTCAGTGCTGTTCTCCAATAAGGGAAGGGAAAGAAAGTCAACTGTAGTGAAAAATAATAGACTTTTAAATTCGAGCATTTGTATCTGCGACAAAATGTTCGTCAGTTAGGTAACTCAGAGGAATTTAGCCCCCCCCCGGAAAGAAGAAACTGAAGTCTAGCTTTTTGTAGAATAGGCTTTTTTGATCTCCGAGATAAACTTCATAAAGTACTGGTAATTTCTATTTTATAAGCTACCAACGTATGGTGATTAAAGTAAAATTTTGTTGAGTTGGTAGTGTCTCTAGATCATATGCACGCCATGAAAGTAGCGCATAGCAGGTTTTGTGAAAGCCGGTTTGTTTTCTTACGGTCGTATTGCATAAATCAAGTCTGGTATTGTTGGATATTCTGTGTTTGGTTTGATACATAAAGGATATTACATAGCCGCGCGGAGATACGAAATTTCTCTTCGAGTGTTGCACGAGTGAGCGCAGCGAACGAGTGAAATATTTTTTTCAACTCGAGAAGAGAAATTTCGTATCTCCAAGCGATCATGTAGTATTCTATTTATTATATAAACAACAATGAAATGCCAAACCATTTTACTTAACACGTTTCTTGGTCTGAACGGTGTGGTTTATTATGAAGCCATAGCAATGGTGATATTTTCACATGTGAAGATATCAAGTTTTCGCGCGAAAGCTCACTTGGTATTTCATTGGTGTTTATATAATAACATTGTTTTCTAACCTTCCGGTTGTTACGGAGGAAAAAGCAAGCCCAGGTCGGAGGGCATAAGCGGGAAAGCTCTCAATCCTAGGGATCACCTGTCCCACCCGCCAGATAGGAGCTCTCTCACAGCTCGGTCAGCTGGATGTATCTCATCCCTAGCGTTTCGTAATTTCGAGCTTGGACCACCTGTGGTGAAACCAACAATCGTGCGTTTCTTTGGCCACCTTGTACGCGTGCTTTTGTAAGTTGACGCATGAGGTGATTTAGTAGATACGATGAATAATGGTAATCAAGTTTATTCCTTCGTACTCAGAGATTTTTCTAAGGCATGCGATCGACTACCACACCAAAGGTTACTCTATAAGCTATGCCATCATGGTTTAAATAGTAGAATGCTGTCCTGGATTGGGATGTTTCTGACCCAGAGAAAACAGAAACTGTCCTTGGCGGAAATTGCATCTAATCGGTGTGATGTAATCTCCGGTGTCCCACTAGCCTGAGATGAACGCTGCTTTTCCTGATCATACATTAATGGCTTTTCTTCATGCATTTCCTCTACTGTTAATAGGGTTATTTGAGGACGATTGTTCCCTGTATCATGCTATAACTGGTCGTATGGAGAACCAAATCCTTCAGGATGACTAAACAAAAAAAGTAAAATGCTTTATCCAAGTGGGAAAAGGACTGGCAAATGTCATTTGACATAGAAAAATGCCATACAATCTGCTTCTCTACAAAAAGAATGTTGGACCATATACTCTTAATGGTCATACATTAGATAGGGACCACCACCATTCATATTTAGGCTTGAAATGGGCAAGTCATGTTGCGCAAGTTTCCTCAAGTGCTAAACAGACTCTTGGCGTTATCTGGAGGAATTTTAGACGTACAGTCGACTCGATCCCGGTAACTCGAACCTCCCGCTAACTCGAAGCAATTTTCAGTTCCCCTCAGATCTTTTGCTCTATATTTTACCCTCGATAGCTCGAACTTTTTTCTATTTCCCTTAAAGGTTCGAATTATCGGGATTCGACTTCATGTACCTCCATACAATGTAAATCTAAACTTTACTGTAGCGTAGTAAGACCTACACTAGGATGCCGGGGAGTACTCAACAAACTTTTATGCGGGGAGGTTCCGCCCCAAGGTCCAACCCCCTATCCTTTTATATACAATTTTTCACGAAATAGGTACCCCTTTCGTATACCTTCTATTGACAAATGGTACCCCTTTCACATACCTTGTTTAGAACTTTGAATCCCGTTTAACTGCTGTAAATGCACTGTAGTTTTATAAATAGGAATCAATCACAAAAATAGAACGTTTTCTCGACTTTATAAAGCCATAGAATTCATCTGTTAGCCCTTTGGGCCCTTTCACAGACCCAAATGACAGATTTCCCTACCCTTTCGTACACTTCAACGAGTAAATCCCTACCCTTTCATATACCTGAAGTCTGAAAAATGTATCCCTTCCGGGCGGAGCCTTCCCGTATCTGCCAGGAAGTACCCCCCGGGGACTAGAATGTGCTAGTTCCGTATGGTATCCTTATCTTCGGAAAGTCCAACGTTCTGCTCCTAGATGCTTCTTTGACAGCCAGGTATTGTAAACAACATGCTGGAGAACCTAGAATGGCCATCTCTTGAAAGTAAACGGAAGCTCTCTCGATTGACTATGTTTCATCGTGTTGTCAACAGAAAAGTTTACACTGAGAGAGACACGATTCTATGTTGTTTCTGAGACCTCACTTCAGTCGTAACCAGCCTGCAAATAGTTTCTTCCCATGGTCTGTTAGAGAATATTAAGAATAATGACATTTTGAGACTGCCTTTCGCGACCATCTTATTAAGCAAGGAGGACAAGGAAGTGGTTTTAATTTTTAATAATAATGTTATTTATAGAATTCATTACAATGTTATTTTGAGTGAAACTGATGTGATGCAGTGATTCTGCTTTATTAGTCAAAATAAAGTAGATGTAGATATAGAGTTAGCAGTGGTGGATCCAGCGGAGGGGCCAGGGGGGCCGGCCCCCCTTATTATTGAGCCAAACTGAGGCCCGAGGGGCCGAAAAAAACTTTTTTGGAGACCGCGCCCCCACCTTATCTCAAGGTCTGGGTCTGGCGCTGGTTAGAAAGCTCAAACACAGTGCGATCTTAATTAAAATAGATCTGAAGAGGAAAGATTCCTTACCTCCATTTTATAGCCAATTCCATACCAGGAGGGGCGAAAATATGGTCCGACGCGGAGGAGAGAAAGGGAGATCTGGAGTTTCAAGAAAGTGAAATTGTATGATGCAGAGGCCTCTTTTTCCCGGTATTCGGCAGATGGATATAGCCTCCGAGCAAGCTCTCCTATTTGGGCGAGTGCTTGCGGGCTAGCAGATGGATTCCTTTTACCTTCCCCTCCCTCTTTAGTTTTTTTCTGGCACCCCACTTCCCATAACCCTGTGCGTGCATTCAAGCGTCTCCTACACGTGCAGTCACGATCAGTTTGAAAGGAAGACGAGTTGTTGATTTTTTGTCCTCAGTGAAGCTTAATTGTGCCGAGAGGACCTAAAACCAATAGAATAAGATGGTAAGGGAATTATTTGGTTGTTTTTTAGCGTATCTTTGGAAAGTAAAGTCGAATACAGTCATACCATACAATCACTGAGACTTCGTTTATGAACATGGACGATCAAAGCAACAAAAAAACTGAGGGTGTACTAGAGACTATTGTGCTAGTTATATGTTTCTTGTTGTCCTCAAAATCTTTCTGAATTGTTCTACCAATAGTGAGGTTAAGCCTGCACTGAGATTACTTGCGTTACGTGTTCTACAACGAAGGTGTTATTGTAATCAAAGGTGGATGTTGAAATCACTTTGTGGATCAATTAAGACCTCAATTAAGCTTAATAAAATCCACATTTTTAAGGTTTGTGATCCGTGTTTGATCCCAAAAAGCAAACTTAAAAAGCATTCTGTTGTAATGCTGTTGTTGCAGAGAATCCACTTTACAAAGAATCCGAATAACATTATATTCTCTCAAAGAAATGTATTAAGAATCCTATACTCATTGTTGAAAGCTAAAACTATTGTTACAACTCTGCGGGGCGGCCTAGGCTGTGACTGACCTGCAAGCTTCAAGTAGCTAGGAAAGCTAGCAAACCAAGCCAAGTGAGTGGCGGAGGTCTTTCCGCACACTTACTTCTGCTACTCTTACAAATGCTGCTCACACGTGACTTTTAATGAAGACCAGTACAATAGCACAAATTTACGCTCTTTTGACATTTTTTTTTTATATTTTAGGCAAGTGACGATGTAAACCCAAAGGCCTTCCCGCTGGCAGATCCACAGTTAACAGTGACAATTCTTGACCTGATTCAACAAGCAACAAATTACAAGCAGCTTAGAAAAGGGGCTAATGAAGCTACCAAATGCCTGAACCGTGGCATTGCAGAATTTATTGTTATGGCAGCAGACACCGAACCACTAGAAATTCTACTGCACCTTCCTCTACTGTGTGAAGACAAAGTGAGAGCAATATTTGTTAGTTTTTTAATCCCGATGATAAAGGTGGAGATTTTCCAATGACACCTAAAATTTACGTCTGTCAAGTAGAGGCAATGGATGGATGGTCGCACATAATAAGTGAACCTTGCTCAACTTTTAACATTTACACATGACATTTCATACATTGCCTCTATTTTCTTTACCTTTAAAAATTTATGTGAGTTATATGCACATAAAAATTATGTGACAGGAGAAATACACCGTAATAGTGGTAAAAGCAAGTTCTGTATACAAAATTCAGAAGATTTTGACTGTAAGGTAGTAAGTTTAACTTTGGTTCAGGTAAATTGCTGAGCCTACATTTCATTGATTATGAGTGGTTACATTGACGAGGGTAGAGAGGTATCAAACACCGGGCCTACAGTGTTCTTCTCTCACTACAAACCAGACAAATGAAGGCTGAGTAGTGATAAAGCTTAAGTGCTTTGATTAAAGTTATTACCAGTAACAATTTCTTCTAACAATATCCATACATTGTCAAGAGATAAAGTAATGAGAATTAATAAAACGATCACCAAAGAGAAAATGCTGTGATCTTTTATCAAAGCCTTGCAACTAATTCTGTAAGGAAATGTATGGAGATCAGTTTGGAGAATTTGTATGTGGATAGTGGAGTTTAGAGGGTTTAATTAGAACTAATTCAGTGGTGGAGGTTGGATGGGAACCTGTGTGACTATAAGTCTTCCTGTAGTATATTAACTGTAGTGTATGTTAATGAACACAACCAAATAGCCTTTTTTTTCCTTTCTTTTAGAATGTACCGTATGTATTTGTTCGTTCCAAGCAGGCTCTTGGTCGAGCATGTGGTGTATCTCGCCCTGTTATTGCCACAGCTGTAACGATTAATGAAGGATCACAGCTAAAGCCACAGATTCAGTCACTTCAACAAGCAATTGAAAAGCTGCTCATATAACTCTCTGTACATTTTCCCTTCCTTTTTCTACAGTTTTTATCAATAAACACTCAACAACTTGAAAGTTTGGTCACTTTCAGTGGTTTACTTAATCCTCTCTTTGCCTCTTCCAAAATGACAAGAAGACCTTGTTCCCTGAAGCCTGTCTAGTAAGTTTTTCAGAGTCAGCTTGTTGTTCCTTCCCCGTCCTTCACACTTGCATCTCCTATCACAGGCGGCTCTCGCATGAGAGGTAGCTTACAGGCTACCTTCTCCTTTACTCTGTGGTGAGGAGTATTGCATGACAACCCTAAAAATGGCTGCTTAAGAAGCTATTCGTACCATTGAACTTATCTTTTCCCTTCCATATCTGAGAACTTTAATGTGTGATATCCCAGAATGCTGTCTTATAATATTCCCAAAATATGTTTCCTTTTTTCAGCATCCCATTTCACATCTCGAATAACCTTTTACCTTTAATAATATGTCATATCCTGATAACTTTGTGTTCCTCAGTGTATGGTGGAACAACAGCAATGACTCACTTGACTTACTGTACATGGTATGTGTAGATAACATTTTTCTTTATTGTTGAAATTATGCTCACTTATGTTTATAGAATTTTTTACAACAACAATGCATGGGTTCAGTTTACCTAAATATTTACGAGCGAAGTATATAAATTTATTAAATTTCATTTTCTTTTTATAACCACAAAATATCAATGCCTTCTAAAGTTCTTAATGCTTTTCATGTTCTGAAAAATATTATTTTCAAAATGTACAGTGTTGTTCCTTTGAGGCTTTAAATAATTGACTTGGTGGCCAGACACTCAACCAAATACCTGTGTTACCCCTAGGGTTTACATCATCTCTTTAACTGTCTAAACCCCCAGAAGTTTGAGGCAAACAAGATCTAATCGATCAAAAATGCCATGACTGCTGTGTTCAAATATCACCCCCGAGAAATTTGTCCCCAAGCTGAGGACAGGTGGATATCACTTATGACATCCAAACCCCGAATACATGGATTTCCCTTTTTACTGTGGTTTTTAAAATCTGAAAAAGGATTTGCAAAACTGTTGTCATGAACAGTAGTCTTTTTTCTGCTAAACATGCATGCACATGCAAAACTGCTGTTCTTGAGAACAGTTTTTCAAACTCTTTTTCAGATTTCCCCCCAAAAAAACGGAAAGAAGGGAAATCCAAGGACAGCATTCTCAGCGTTGAAATTCAGTTTTGGATATTTTCACGTTTCAATGCAAATCTGAAATCAGGAATTCAAAATTCAAATCCACATTTCCCAATCACATGCACTCTATGGTTGCTAGGAGTGACTCTCAGCTCCATGCATTTGAGATTCTGGTCTTATTGTTGTGACTCCAGCATTACCAGGAGCAAGGTGAGGGATAGCTACACTAGCAGGCTCTGTGTCATAACCAAGTTTTTTCATGTCGCGTGTCACCACACTGAATGTCACTTTCACACTTCCTTGTGACCTTACTCTGGTCACTTCCCTTCCTTCTCCTTGTGCAGCAAGTTTGGGGTCCACAAACTCTGGTCTCCTACCAAAGAACCAACTATTAAGAAAATATTCTTGCATTTAGTATTTTAAATGGAAAAAATATGTAAACATTTCATTCTAAAAAGGAGATATTATTTTTGGTATAGGGCATGCTACAATAATATTAAAATCGGCCATTATTTTCCAAGTTCCAAAACCTCCCACTTTCAAAATGAGGCTATGTGCACAATCTTTCTCGTGGAAATGAGTATCATTTGCATGAGAATCAAAAAATCATTTTCATATCAATAGCTTGGTAGCCTGTTCACAGACCCTCTATTTCTCTTCAAAGTCCATCGAGCGCGCATGATAAAATATAAACTGCAGGGAATTTATTGACCCCCAGCGCAAGGGGGTAGGGGTGGGGGAAGAAGAAAAATTTATTTTTCTTTCTCGCACTCCATGCTCATTCTCACACGCTTGTGAGCTCGCCGATGTTTCCGAAAAGAACGAAAAGAAAAATAAAACAACGTCTGTGTACAGGCTAATAGCTTGGCGCTAAGCCTCGCTTTGAAACAGAGGTTTGAGGCAACTCGGAAACGGCCGTAGATTATTAAGAAACCCAAAACTATGTACATGTAATGGAAGACAAATGCATTTTAGGTAAATTAAGGGTGTATAATCAAGGGGGGTTGTTGCACCTCTTTCCCTAAGAAAGGCACAGCAGGATAGGATTAAAAATAAACAGCCAACCACTGATGAGTAGTGAACAGGGATTTACTTGACACCAGATCATTGACAAAGAAAACAATGATCTCTAAAGAGAATAGGGATGAATATTGAGCTTATTTTGACTGTTGTAATGAAGAAAACACAACACTTTACCTTATGAATTTCTGAAACTTTGACGATGACTCAGGAACAAACATTGGAATCTCCCTTGTGTGGCTGAATACAAATTACACCAAACAATAGAATTGATATAGTCACTAACTTGGATAATAAGGACACAATGAAAGATAATAATAATTATCATTTGAAGCAAATTTTTCTTTCTTTTCATTGACTGAGAGCCCACCACATGACTTGCAAATAACTGCCCACAAATAATGGTCTGCTCATGCGCAATGCTGTCCAACTGTGTTTGGCTGCAAATAATATTCTGCTCATGCGTAAAGGAAACCGTGCTTTTCTCCTTCTTGCGATCGCTCTTGCGTGAAAATGGCAGATTGCTTCTCTTCCCAAGGATGTTCATTAAAAAAACAAACTCGGTCATCGAATGATAAAACAATTATTGAACTCAGCAGAAAATATCGTGATTTGTCAGTGTCTCACAGATCAATTATTTGCCTCAGCCTTCGGGTTTGGCAAATAATATCTGCTCGCCACTGACAAATCACGATATTTTGCTCAACCTCATCCAATAATTGCTAATTCTTCGCCCCAGTAATAGAAAAATATGTGGAAAATAACCTTGTTATGGTGAACATATTTTGCCCTGTCCCATGGCCCTTTGCTATATCGAGGTTCAAATGTAGTATTCAAAGTAATTCCTGTAACCTTCTCCATCGTGTTATCTAGTCCTCAATCATATTACGATTTTTATTTTACCTATTTGTAAACTGTAAATTTTCCTTACTTAGCCTTAATCTTAATTTCTTTTTTTGCACACACTGTCCTGCCTCAAAAATTTAATAGCCTTGCTAGCTGTGGGCAGTGTTATATCATCTGCTTATTAATAAAGATTCATTGTTGTTGTTTAATTGTCTGTTGTAAAATATAAAATATAAAATAATTAATGGTGAAGAAGTGATTGATATACCTTCCTGGTGAGATTGGAACATGAACAGCTCCATATCCGCGTACCACATCATGGCCATAGAAATCCAAGCCATAACAACTGATCACTAGTTGAGGCCCTGGAGAAGAATTTAAAGAGTAGCACAATATCCTGTTAAGAATCACCGCTTGGTAATGTGAAATAACCTAAAGATACAACTTGAAACAGAGGTTGTTTACCATTCCCATGTTCAAACTGGTCGGTTCACAGTTTGGGCAAATGGTAAGCAAAATTCAAGACTGCTAAATTTCATCCGGGAATCAGGTTTAAATATTATTTATACTAGTCAGTTCCATTTATCGAAAAACAGCAGCAAAAGGCAGAAACTGGTATCAAAAATAGGTTTGAATAACTGAAACACAAAGGACTGCCTTTTCAGATGTTCCGTTGCTCCTGGAAATTTTCTCCATAAAGTCATTTCAAAGTCATTTACTTCCCAACTGGATTTTCTGGAAATGTTTTGAAAATAGCAAACAACCAGACGAAGATTAAATTAGAGAGTCTGGGTCTAGAATAGGGTATCATTTTCCAGGAAACTGATCAGTTGGTTGAAGATTTTAGTCTACGCTAGGGAAACCAGGAATTGCCACTCAAAAATATATAAAAAAAACAAATAGGCAAATTTAAGCCCAAAAGCTACGCTAGGATAGGCAGGATTTGTTTACTTTATTTTCCAAGTACTTGCTGTCGATCTATACGATGATTCTTAGTAAGACTTGGGGAATTTAGTCTAGTTTTGGGTAGCAAAATTCAGCTCTGGTATAGGCTAAGGGTTCCAGGGTCCCATTTGGGCAGCTAATTTACTAGTCCACATTTCCAGCCCCAAAAACTTTTTGTTTTCTGTTATTCAAAGTACCTTCCCCGCTGGGGTTAAAAACAAATTTGACTATCGGACATTACTTTCTTTGCACGCTGACATCCCCACCCAAAAATTCCTAAAGTACCTCCCCCCGCTGGGGAGTTTAAATTGACTGGAAGTACTGCGCAGACACACTTGAATTGTCAATACAAAATGAAAAACCAAAATAATAGCCAATGATAATATACAGAATATTTTTAATGCATTTTTGTACTCACATCCAAAAGGGCTAGTACTCTTGAAAGTAATATCCAGTGGAAAGTTGAAAACAAATACTTGTCGCCTGTCTACACTCTTTTTTGTAGTCTGGGAAAGTCCTTCTTCCCATCCCTGTCAAAAAAGCAATATCGTTCCTATCTGTAGATATTCATGTCAAATTTTGACATCATTTTTACATACAAAGACATTAGGTGCGTGTAGGACATTAAAGGTACTTTTCCAGCATGATTGTCATTATGATACCAAATTGAAAAAAACGTATATAAAACTCCTGGATGCACAGCCGCGAAATAAAGAACGACCTTTAAAAAGTACTTACAGACGTAACGACCCAATCTTGACCATAAACAAAACTGTACTTGCAGTATAAATCGTCAAACTCTGGGAACTAAGGTCGAAGACAAAAAGAAAATACAGATTTAATACATCTTATTGCAATTTGGCATACTTATAAGTTTTGTCTCACCTTTGCGGACTCTATCTGCCCAGATACCATGACGAGAAATACCGAACTATGAAGCCCGCCTCCCGCCATTTTGAATTTTGCGCAGGTGGTCGTTGCTAGGCGCTTGTCAGCGGCAATACAAACAAAAATAGAATATCCGGGCTTTTACAAATTTTTACTAACGCTTGTTTTAGCTAAGGAAAGGAGAAAAATGGCATAAAATTCGCGTCTTTTTGGCTCACTGAGCATTGTAACCATTGGAAATCTTTATTTTGAGATTATTCTGGCTAAAGGACCATAATTATCATTGTTTTTGGTGGTTTTGTCCCTGGAAAGAGGCAATAATTTTGCGTGGCAACAGTTGTGTGTGTTGCTAGTGACGTTGATGGCCTATATTGGTTTGCCTTAATTTCCCGTTATTCTTGGGAAATCTGTTAGCAAGGGAGCAGTGGAAAAAACTACAAGGAGGCATACTGTATATTATTTGTCTTCGGAAATTATAGCTGATTTTATTAGCTTTTAACGAACTCAACGAGTGAAGTACATTGCTTACTCATAGATCATCCGATCACCAAGTTCATCATATTAAACAAGGTGGAGATTTCTCTTGTTGGCTCCTTTGCATTCACGTGTTGATGCGTCGTCTTTTCTACCTAGAAAACAGAACTAGTGGATGTTACATTTTCCATGAAAACGCATTTTCCGTCTTGACTTGGTGATTTGTACTCACTTATACGTCTTCAAAGATGGCAGTTTACTTTGACCATAGAATTCAATCTCCTGCTGTAGCTATTCAAACTGACATAGCTTGGCACAGTAGCTATCCTCTTTTAGCTGTGGCCTCAAAAAATGAGCCAGATGTGGGAGGTTCTGTGGACTTTTATCTTGATGAGGTAATGTCATAAATACAAGTTCCTTCTCATTACAAGGCTGGTTTTTACTGACAACAGAGCCAGATTATAAAAACAACACCAATCACAAAGTGTGGGAATGAGCATTGTAATCAGCTTGTATTCTGGTTTTCATAAGATCATAATTGACAAAGCCATAAGTGGTGTTAGAGGAAGATGGAAATGTTTCTTTTGACTCTGATTTTGTTATGCTTATGACTCCAATATTATTACAAGTTCTATTTTTGATTTTCACTAGATCATAAGTTCTCCCTTGACTCTGTTTAAGACCGCAACTCAACTCTTGTAGTGAAAACCAGTCTTTATCAGATTCAAATTGTACAACAGATGCACAATGCAAGTAGTGGTAGTTGTTTGATACAAATTTAAGGTCAGTTTTGCTCTGTAGAGATCAACAGTGGTTTTTTTGATTTTGAAGGGTGAACCTAATGAAACTCTGTCTTGTGAATCCTTTTGGTCTGATTTGAAACATTTTGTTTTGTACTGATCAATTCAAGCCCTTAATGATTGTGTATTTTGCTGATCCCTGGCATTTTATGACTGAGTAATTTCAATGCAGGCAAACAATAAAAGATCAAGGAGTCATAGTCACAGGCCAAGATTTCACATACAACTGTACATCATCACAAGCTATGAAAATCTAATAGAAATGTTCTGACCAATCATAAAGCACATATTTCTTTGACGTTTTGTAATAGAGACCATCAGATTCTAAGACGAGAATGACTACATCTGAAGATTTTCTCAATATTAAGTAGTGCTCGTACATGAGCCAGCGTCATTTTGGCAGGAAAACTTGACATCTGTCATTGTTCTACTATGAATTTTAGGGAGGATGTTGTAGTGCCAGAAACAATTTAACAAATGTGAGATGTTTTATCATTTTTCAATGGGGAGAGGACTTAACCTCCTCCAATAAAGTAGTCTGGGTGTTTATTTTTTGAGAATACGCAAAAAATAACTGTTAGTCAAATCCTGTACTTTTGTTCTTGTCCTCAAATCTAAAGGTCTCTAATGTCTTCTTACTAACACTGTTAACAGGGTGAATTAGTCGAAGAGTCTTCAATCCAGCGTTCTAGCTTGGTAACAGCTATTGCATGGCATCCTGTCAGGAAAATTCTTGCCATTGGTTGGCAGAGTGGTGATGTGCTGATCTGGAATGAGCATGATCGTGAGTTACATGAGGCTTCATCCATTCACCAGTCTCCAGTAAAGATTGTTCAGTGGAGTAGCAATGGAAATAGACTTGTAACCTGTGATCAGGTGCGTTCACTGTGCACACTTACAGGGCTGTCACTCATCAGGGATTTTTTTAGTGCTATAATGTACATCATTGTTTGGCTGAATCTGCAAGTGGTCAAGACAAAGGAAATCCTGTGTTCTGATTGGCTCCTTGAGTGGCAAGATGGGTGGATTTCCTGCATTGATCCTTTAAGACCAATTTTTTGTCGGTCAAGATAGCTGGACATTGTCCTTGTTCTTTTACGCGATCTTATTGGCCTTGACTCGGTTCATAACAAAGTTAAAAAGTACTAGACCAATATCCAGCCATTATGATAAAAAAGCTGGAACAATAGTGCATATATGGATTGGTGTTGGGTCAGTAATGCATATATGGATTGGTGTTGTATCAAACACTGCTTTATGGGTGAATGTTTAACAGAAAAACTGTCAGGGATGTGTGACACTTGTACTTCAACAGCTGATCAGGTGATACTTGGTAAAAAAAATATCGAAAAGTGTCAGATGTTTTAAAAAAACACAAACGTCTGCAAAGTATACGCAACAACACTCTTGGGTCTCCTGTGACCCAACATTTCAACTCCACTGGCCACAGTATTTCAACTAGGCACCGTTTAGCCGAAAGGACTGAATATCAATTTCAGTTTCATTTGAATTGGGACGTTATATAAATCCTGCACGCGCTGTTACACGTGGGTGTACCTCTATCATTTTTATGATGTCTATGATATTGCGTAGTACTGTACAACAGTTTTTTTGTCACACTGAAGAAGGGTCATAAACTCAAAACGTTTGTGTTTTTTGAAAACATCTGACACTTTTTGATATTTCTTTACTGAGTATTACCTTATCAGCTACTGCTTTATGGGACTGTTTTGAGGAATATATTTTGACCTTGTTTCCGGTGCAGCCCTAGCAATAACTGATAAAAGAAACAACAGCTTCCCCAGAACAGTACCTTAGTGTCATCCAATGATGCAGCAACTCAGTCTGACATGCAAAATGACCAGACCCCAGTTGTAAGGGTGGATAGGATTATCTACTGGATAAATATCTTTCCAGTGTTAATGTAATTGGTCTTCCTACATTGTAACACTTATCCACAGGATAGTGGTCTATCAGATGGATAATGCTATCCAGTGTTTGAACAACTCGGGCCAGATGGTCACATTTTAAGTGCTTTTTGTCAGGGTTATTGCTAGTGTGTTGCTACTGCTCGTTTCTATGCTCTAGACTAGTCTCAAATGTCAGGATCCATAACCGGGGGACTATTTGCAACCTTAGTTGAAAAGCCATCAAAATATTGCATATACCTGACAGGTATAAGCCACTAAATTTATATCATCTTAGTAGTTTAATAGTACATGTAATTGCCCACTTAGAGGAAAACCACTCACCCAGTCTTCAAAATCTAGCAAAGCTATTTTGTCCTTATGAAGCTTACTAGCAGTGTAAATAATATATTTCATTAGGCTGGGATCCTTGCCATCTGGAAGGCAGATCAGAAGGGCCGCCTTCAGCAGTCTCCACTGTACCAGCACGATGCTTCATCACAAATAACAGCTTGTGTTTTCAAACCACCACCAAGCCCTGAATAGTGAGTACATGACTGTGTTTCTACCTATATCAAAATGGCAAGGAATGTTTTAAAGTGGTCAAAGCCAAGTTTTTTAGATCAACTTTGATGTATCTTGGCATGTGATGGGACACACTGTTTCAATATTGTTTTATATTGATAGCTTCTTAATTCTTGTAGGAATTACATGCAAGCTAAAGTCTTGCTGCAATTATTGGTATCTCCTATTAACACGTCCTTTCAAATTTTCTTTGTTATTCTTCATTAATAACAGTTTGTGAAATGTATTTTATATTTCTAAATCTTTAAGGAGTATTACCTTTATTTAAGCTTGAGTTGCTAAGTGAAATTAAGTTGTATCTATATTGCAGTGATGTATCAAGCTTGGCAAAGGCTGCTGTTGCTGGAGATGAAGCTGCAATGGATATGCTTTGGCGAAAAAGTGCCAAATCAAGTGCTTCATCATCTGATTATTCATTCTTTTTTGGGGTGGAAGATGGTAAGTGTGTCTGTTGTATAATGGCCCATACCAATCATTTATTATATTGTTTAATCAACCCAGTAATGAATTATGGAATGTTTAATCGATTATCCACGATTTTCAGTAAGAATTCTAGTAATAGGAGAAAGGTGTAACGTTATAGGAGAATATTTTTTGAAAGTCTCCACATCATAGGCTACCAAACGTTAGGTGGAGAATTCTGCGTAGTAAACGTAGAATTCTCAAATCTCCGATGCCTAATGAACACCCTGATTATCACAGGAACAAAACTTGTATTAAAAACTTGTGTGCTGTCTTAAAATGGTCTCATAATTAAAGAAGGAAAGGAATTTTTTTATCACTCAAAAGCACAGAAAAATTTTGTGCTCCATTCAAAAATCAAAGTCACAACCCTCTGAGTTCTAGATTGGACACTAACCACTGAGCTACTGGAACTCTTGCGAGCAGGCTTGGGTCAAATTCACTAATGTCCCTTTCTTGATACAGTTTGTATGTTTTGGATGTGTTCTAAAACATGGTACGTCGGCCTTCCTAAGTCAAATTCTTACCAAGAGATTTTTCTGATTATAATGATCATTGATGATCAATTAGGTGGATCATTTTGATACTTTTCCAAGTTCAGTAGTTGCTCTAGTTGTCGCTATTAACATCGTCCAGTTCCAATAAATTATATCCATCACTTACTTTTTTACATTAAAAAAAGTCTTCACAAATTAACTTTTGAAGGGTTTTCTTTCAATGATTTTTGTTCTTTCTTCATTGTAGGCACTGTGTACTATGTTGATGACAAAGGTCGGGCTGCAGAATGCTTTAAAGCTGATGGTGCTGTTAAGTTCTTATTGTACAGTGAAGGAAAAGACGTGCTTGTTGTTGTTACAGAGGGACTGATTCTTTCACAACACAGGGTGGCTCATGACGGTTCAACAACAGAAGTTGCTAAGGTGGACAGAAATGACTTTTCATTTACGATGTCGATAAACAGTCAGACGTTGTTGTGTAGAATATTCAATTTTATTCACCGCGCCCCTCAGATAACAAGTACATGTAAATAATGGTTTTGCCAGCCATATACTTTGTAGGTCAGAATAATTAATGATATTAGTGATCTCATACCAAGTATTACTCCAGAAAATTTCCAACTCCCCCACCTCCCAAGGAGGCCTTTTCAGTTTAAGCCCCTCCATCCCTTTGGAAGCTCCAGTTGAGCTTCACACTTTCCTTAAAAATTTGCCTATATAGAAGGCCTATATTTTAATTATTCAGTGCACTGTGATACAGAGTTTTAGAGTCTGTCTTCAGATTAACTGTCTGGTTACATAGGCTAAGCATTTTCAGTTTCAGACTCTTTTTTTTTACTGGGACTCATGACTTTTCATGAGATGAGTTTCAAGACTCACTATAACTGTTTGTAACAAAATCACTGCCAAAACCTGGCCAAAATAGAAGAATAGAGCACCAACTGGATCTCTGTGATATAAGTGCATGCATTACGGTAGCTTGTGCAATAAGAATGATATATGATGATTATTACTGCATTTTCAGGTGAAGCTTAGTGGCCAGCCTTCAAAAAGCCAAATAATTTGGGCAGGAAGACAGGTTTTGGCCACAGCATCGGGGGAAAATGTAGTCAGGTATTTGGGTGAAATATTCAATATTATTATTAATCAACAAGTTATAACTTTACAGTCAAATTATTCCGAAAAAGCCACCTATAGTACTAGTGTTGTTATTTACAGCTGTACTTGGTTATTCTATGACAGCATAAAACTTACACTGTATGTCTTTATCATTTTGTAAAGATCTAGGCAAATGGATGGTGATTGTACCGTAGTGTGAAGTACACATCAGTTGCATTACAGTCAAGGCAGGTCAAGCGTACCCCCCAAGATTCTATTAATGAATTGATTATTTGAAAAATGAAGCCGTTAGTCGTTCCTCTAACTGGTGTCAAATTCAAAGCGGTATTTCTGCATGCGTAATGAGCAGTGAATATTTTACGAGAACTTCTCTCTATTTGGTCAGATTGAAAATCTTTGAATGGATTAAGTTTCTTAGAAGACATTTACATCATATTTAGGAAAACTGAGCCAGTAGAAATTTCATAACTGCCTCGCGTGTGAATTCACGGCTCATTAAGCATGCCAGAATGCAGAGATCAATCTGAAATCTACAACTAGCAACGGATTCAACTTTCGAATAATAAATTCATTAATGGATTCTTGGTGGGTACGCTTGACCTGGTTTGACTTTAAAACCTGATGTTGTTTTTATCACTGTTCTCAACCAGGATGTGGAATCTTGAACAAAATGACAACTATGTTCTTTCAGTTGATGGTAGTGGTTTTGAGTCTGGTGAAGTAGTAAACTGCATCTCATACAATAAGGTTAAAGGTAAGACTTACAAACGGTTTTGCAGTAAGCTCTCTCTTGTAAGATAGCAGGGCTGTTAATTAACAACTGCATTACCAGTCATAACACAAAATCGAAATCAAAATAAATATCGTATTTCGAGATTGACCTCACAAGTGAGTCATTATTGATTTGAGATTTTCTCCTGATTGATGTGAGAAATTGATTTAGAGTACTGATTTTTTCAGGCAAACCTATAGTGTTACAAGCACTACACAGCCTTACAATCATAATTATATAGTCATAGTTACTTTGGATTCAATGTTCAATATTTAAATCTGTGTTACTTTTAAAGGGATACTTGCTGGAGGAACAAACAAAGGCAAGGTGGCCTTGTGGAAACACACAGTGACAAAACCCCAAAAGAAAAACGTTGAAGGCCAAGAAAAATGGGAACTCCAATCACCATCTGTTCTAGAAGGACAAACACAGTTGTCTCAGATACAGGTTAGCTAAAGATAAACGGAGCAAACTAACAGTGAAACGAGGCATTACTACGAAGAGATTCACTGTAAAGTGTATCTATGTTGACATTTTTTAATTGTCAGAATCCAAACTATCTTTCACGTTACAAGTGACTATTAATTGAGAGATTCAACTGTCAGTAAAAGGAAGCTTAAGTTCAATGGCAATGGCAACAAGAAAGGTAGAAAAGCAACAGGTTTAATATTAAAGCAAAACAACAACTTTGCACGTGCGTTAGGCCTTTTTGTTAATTTCTTTACGTTTGTTGTGTGACTCTGACATATTAAAACTTGAGGCAGCTGACACTTCTCAGACTAAGTTGATGGTAAAGGGGTTAGTTGTAAAGAAGCTGTGGTGCTACATTGGTGGCAAATTGAAATGTAAAGCTCAGCTTTATCATCTAAGTTGATTGGATTTGCTGTGACAAAGGGCTGGTGCTCAAATTGTCATTTTACGGTGGCAAATTTCCCTTATTGACTCAATTAATAAAACCAAATTAGCCTGTAGCTGGCAGGTTTTGATACACGCACACAAACAAAGTAAGACTGAATGGCAAAGCCATGAACTAGTGGCAAAGCCACATTGTTTCCACCTAAATCTCCTCACAGCTTCACTGCTCGCTTAGCTCATTGCGCTCTCACCGATGTGCTACACAGTTTTTAAGTCTCACTGTTGTCAGCTGTTCAGGAAAACCCTGGTTTGGAAACATTTGAGGTTGTTTCAATGAATGGGTGTAATGTATTTAGTACCTTAAGCCAATCCCATTTCCATTCTCTGTTACTTTGGCTAGCCTATGCATTATACACTGTACATACATCCATGGATGATATTGCGTGTCATTTCATTATTTTTTTTTATCTGTTTCAGTGGGCTGGAAACAAAAGTCTGCTTGCTGTGAATAGTGGGGAAACTGTGATTATACTGAATGAACAAGTTATGAATGCTCACTACAATCTTGAGGTAAGTGACCTGCAGTAATGTGATGGAGGAGAAATTAATGGAGTACCATGTTAACTATGTGTTACTTTTGAGCTAATAAATGTTTACTGTTAGGTCTGAAATTGGGTGAATTAATTAGATCACCTTAAAATAAACTAAAATAAACCCAAAAGAGTGTATCATTGAATTTTTTTTTTGCAGTACTTATTAAAACTACAAAAACTGTTTTTTTTTTTGCTTTTAATTGCTAGTTTAATTCTTAAATCAATGCTTTCTTTTAAATTTTTTAGGTTTTGACATACTCCCTAAAAAAAGCCTGTTATATACACTGTAGCATAGGTTTACTTAACATAGAAAACAGACTTCCTCTCCTTTCATTTTGCAGCGAAAAATGAAGCAACTTATGGTGGTTTGAGCATTGTTTTCTTTTTCCTTATCAATTTCAGATTGCTGCAGTTCAAGTTTCACCGAGTCAGTTGGGCATCGAAAATTTGGCAACTAATTATAGTCAAGATCTTAAGACTGACATCCACATCAAGGGGGTCTTTGTAACAAAGGTCAGTCCTAAAAATTAACATACAGTTGGGCCTGTTTTTAAATTTAGCTAAGTTGTAATTGAGGCAAGGATAACCTTGAGACAACACTAGTGGATCAGCGGTTGAGCCCCAGGCAGGCAGGTCTGTGCAGGGTGGCCGCTGAGTCTGCAGGGGGCTTACATGTGATTGTATACATGTATCTCAGCTTTGCCCTGCTTTGCTTAATTGCTGATCTTTGCGGATCGTTGCAAATTCACAGCTTGAGATATCTGCTGGTTAAGTGATGTTAGGTAACTACCTCTAATAATTTCATGTTGCCTTTTATAAAGTGATGCCATCTTTGATGCCATCTTTTTACCAGTGCCTTTGGAGTTGCCCTTCCTCCACCTATATACAGTGTTGAAAATCTAGAAAAAATGAGGATAAATGGGCCGTAGATTGTCATTAGGGACGGGGACAGAGGGGCTGAGCATGTTTACTGTTAGTAAAAAAGTGCCACAAATACAAAATTGCCTCCAGACTTTTGCCCATGATTCTCTGAGGCAGGGAATGAAACAAAAAATGCTGCTACAGAAAGTTTTCACCAGCTGTTTCAATGTTTTGTTAACTTGTGTTATGGAATCCCTTTCATCTCAAGTTATCCAATATTATTTCATTTAATATTTTGGCATGCTCTTTTCAAAAGGGTGGTTGGTCGATAACATGTTTTTGTTGGAAAATGGCCAGGGGAAACAACGGAAAATAATTATATGTTATTGTGGTATGCAGTCAAGGATTTTGTAGAGTACTGTCATAAGCAAGAGTTGACAATGTGAAAATGAATAGGGTCTTCACCTTGTGAAATCACACGGATATGTCAAATTTTACTGAAAAATATCGAACTATATTTGTGCTATAATCTTTTGAAACAGAGTCACACAGCAATATGGAATGGCAAAAGGGTGGTGGTGTATGAGGTAGCAGGTGACAAGAGCATGGTCCGAGCAGAAGGTAAGACTGAAAATCTTATGGAATGGTCGTGATAAAGTCACACGCAGATCGGTGATAAATGAATACTCCAACGGAGGATTAAAGATGATTGATTTTGATAGCATGATAATATCGCTTCGATTGGCATGGCTAAAAAGAATAGCTAGCTCAAATGATGGCACCTGGAAAAGGTATCTGACACATCATCTAGAACGCTTTGGCGGCCTTTTCTTGTTTCATTGCAATTATGATGTTAGTATCCTTCCACTGAATATTTCTCTATTCTATCTAGAATTACTGCAGTGGTGGTCAGAATTTAGAGATACGTTCTCTTCAGAAAAAGACTGGCGTTATATTCTTTGGAATAACAAACAAATACTCATTAATAATAAAACAGTTTATTATAAAAGCTATTTCGAAGCTGGTGTAGTTCACATCAGCGATCTATCCTTTGACTTAAATAACAAAGATTCCTTTTCCTTAGTTTCTAACAAGATTTCTAAAACAAAATTTTTTAGTTTGGGCAGGTCTTCGACACTCCATCCCTTCCATTTTAAAAATTTGGACTCATAAATCAACAACAGGTGAACTTTCTCTAAAAATTGACGATAATATATTTGATGTCACAAAGAAAAAATCTAAAGACTATTATACTTTACTTGTAAGCAGAAAGGCTCTCTTTCCAACTAATGTAAACAAGCTGCAAAATGAATTTCATTTCACACTCGAGGAAGTTAAACAAATTTTTATGATCCCGCATAGTGTTGCTCTTGAAGCATATGTTAAGGCATTTCAATACAAAATTCTTAACGCCATTCTCTATACTAATGCTAAACTTTACAAAATTGGCTTTAAATTGAATGACTCGTGCTCATTTTGTTCATCTGAACCAGAAACGCTATATCACTTCCTATATCTTTGTCCTTTCTCGGTAGATTTCTGGCGTGACTTCGAAGTATTCTGGCACCAACTTTTAAAGGAAAACATTCGACTTTCGTTGCAAGATGTTTTAGTTGGAATGATACGACAAAACTCCCCTTCTGCTAAGCTTCTAAACTATCTAATTATGATTGGGAAATTGTACTTGTGGGATTGTAGAAGAAGTCAAATTCTTCCGAATATATATGGATTTAAAAAGAAAATTGCTGTAAAATATGAAACGGAAAAATAGATAAGTCTGCATAGCAAAAAAGCAAAGGATTTCTTTGAAGCTAAATGGATAGTGTCGCCTCTTGTAAATGCTTAACTATTTAAAGGTTTTAATATGCATCCACTTTCTGTATGTAATTAATATATTATTTACATTATATTTTGTAAACATTTCTAGTTTGTTTGAATATCAGTGTTAATTTGTTGTATTATATTATTAGTATTAGTGGTATTAGTTGTAACATTATAATTATGTAGGTAAGTAACTAATTTGCTGTATTAATATCAATTTGTTTCAATAAAGAATTATATAAAAAAAAAAAAAAAAAAAAAAAAAAAAAAAGACTGAAAACCTCCCAAAGAACAATAGCCTGTAAAGCAGGCGTTTTTTAACAGAAACGGGCTGAGTTACATTGATCACAGCTGCCATCTTGAAAAGCGAACAAAAAAGAGTAACAGCAGAGGGTTGGGAAATGGGGGAGGGTTGGGGAGGAGAGAACCTTCCCCTTCTCTATTTTAATCCCATCAACCTCTCCCTTGTAATCAGTTTTTGACTTGCCTTAACTCTGTGGTAGTTTTAACGTCCAAGATGGCAGGATAGCATTATTCCCACAAAAAGTTACGGATCGCGCTGAAAAATACGCCTGCTTTGCAGGCTAAAACAACACACAACATTTTTTACTTAAACCTCTATGGTTTTCATGCATCCCAGAACCTGCGATACCAGCACAACTCTGTGCAATTTTCATCTGTTTTAACGCCTGCTTTAGGTCTTGGTAGTTCTCAACACCTCAACACCAACTTGTTGACTTCTGAGACATCAGATTTTACAACGTCGAATACAAGGGGAGCTCTCAGCTGCTGTAATTTTTTAATTATCCCAAATTTTCGTGTTCTTCTCTGCAGGTTCTTTCAATTCGGATTCTCCAGCTGTTGTTGTTCATGAACAAAGTGTTTACACTGTAGAACCAGGAAAGATTCAAGTCAGAACATTCCAGGTATACTTTCATGTTTATGTGTAATATCACGTGATGTGGTTAAGATGGACGGCCGTCTGTTTAAGTCTTCACTGTTATTTAGTCCATCTATATATAAATCTTGTTTTGTAATATGTCTTCAGCTCCCCCCGCCTCGATTAGTTCATAAGCTATTTGCGGGTGGGAAAGTAATGTAATTAGTTATTTTCCAATTTTCAATAAAATTTGTTGTTGTTGTTGTTGTTGTTGTTGTTGTAATAATAATGAGGTCGCTGCACATTCTCCTCCCCAGAGCTGTAATCCTTTTGGCCAGTGCCACCTATATCTAGAGCCCAGGCTAGGAATGAAGCCAGAAGCCCCCAGATCATGGATTTGCACTTTCTGTACATCCATATATATGAGTGTTATTTGAACAGTGTAACATTTTCTGTACGTGCAGGGAACAGTGAAGCAGATCTTGAGTTTCTCAGAAGCAGAGGGTGACCCAGTCCTATTGGATGTGTGTGGAAACTTTCTTGCTGCTGGTACCTCACTTGGTTATGTTAAGGTCTGGGATTTATCAAGAAGGTAAGGAATACTTACAGCCCATAAGTAACACTTATAAAGTTGTCGTAATAATGCGTCGAAAATACACTTTTTAATGCCAGCATTGCACTTGTACCAGTTATTTGTTGTAATTTACCTGATGAGTGTGGTCATTTTAATCATACCAAACAGTATTGCAGTTCTATTAGGTACATCTGATGAGAACAATTGACATGCCATCCTTTTTTCCTCTTTGTTTAGCCACCAGGATTCGCTGACTTCTTTCATGTAGCTTTCAAAGATGTCTCAGGCAGTCTTTAATATGTCTGAACTGTCAAAGATCTCTCAGACTTAAATATAACCTTTCTGTTTGCAGAGAAGCCAAACAACACTGCAATCCCAAATCCTTGGGGGATAGTATTGCAGGGATTGGAAAGCTTAGGTCCGTCAAGTGCAACTGTAATGGTAGCAAAGTTAGCATCTTGTGTGACAAGGTAATACAAAACGTTGTTATACACTGCCATTAATGACCATTAAACCTTTCACTGACAAAGTGAATGATTACGACTCGTAAGACTGTTCTCAGTTTTGAGTCTGTGGACGAAATCTATGGTGTGACTACTTAAATGAAGCCTCTTCAGCAGTACTTTCAAATTGTACTATTTATTTCGTTTGTAGTCCTAACTTTTGAGTGTGGATGAAATCCCATGGTGTGACCATTCAAATGAAATCTCTTCAGCAGTTCTTTCACGTGGTGGTGTTTATTGTTCGGCATTTTGAAAAATGAAATTTGCAAATTTCGTTCTCTTATTTTTGATTTTTTTCTACTTTTGGGATGAAGGGGAAAAGTGATAAGGCTGACCAGGAAGAGGTTATTTTGTTGCTTCACCTGTTTTGGACAGTGCATTGGACCACTGGAAACCATCCTGCATAACAAGCGTTTCCGTGTGGTTTCGGAGCAAAGAAAGACCGAGGAACGACTAGGAACGGGATTTTCGGTTTTTGCCGCGCAAAAATGGAACAAGAACCTAGCCTGAGAAAAAAGCCGACATTTCGCGACGCCACCACTGGTTTCTCCGCGAATTGACGTTTGAGAAACGAGCGCAGAAAATCCATGCTGATGACGTGTCACTACCCTGGTCTGGGTAGTGCTTCTGATTGGTCGTGCCGCGTGGGAAATTTGATTCGACCAATCAGAAGTCCTACCCAGATCTGGGTAGTAACGCGTCATCAGTATGGAATTTCTGCGCATGTCTCAGACGTCATTTGGCAGGGAAACCAGTGGTGGCGTCGGCAAATGTCGGCTGCTTTCTCAGGCTACAGAGCCAAGCTGCGCAGGCTAACTGAAGACTAACATTTACGCACTGCAGCCAGAGTGCAACCCCGGTATTCAAAGCTTCCCATGTACTTAGGCTCTTTACTAACCACTTCGTTCATTTTAGGCGAACAACTCTCCAGATTCCAGAATCTACGTTTGGGATATCGAACTCGATAGTTTTCAATCATTTGACTTTGCAACTGGCATGGGCTCAGGAGCAGAAGAGGATGACAAAGAAAGCGTTGATATCATGAACAGAGCACAGCAGGCTGCTGAAGTCGCTGGCAGGAGACCTTTGTTGCAGTACTGGGATCCTACAGAACCTAAGTTATTAGTCTGCGAGGCTTCACACGTTCCAGGGTTGAAACCAGCGAAAGCATCAGCAACTGGAGATGACAGTAGAGAGGTCAGGCTAGAAATGGTTTTACATGTATAGTAGTTTTCTCCCTTTTGAGTCCACTCCGCAAATTTGACTGCCTTGGCTTACTTGGCAATGGATAGAAAGAACGAAAAAAAATTATATTCTCGTCGGAATCTAAGGACGGCCTTGGCTAGAATTTGCGAGGCAAAGTAAAAACTAGGGACGAACTCTTAGGTAGTGAATTCGCTAGAGGATGAAACCACCGCCTTGTTATAGTGGTTTCACACTGTAGCGAGTTTGTCCCCTGCGGGTTCACCCCGCAAATTTGACTGCCTTTGAACCAAACTTCTGAGTTTATATAGTGGGCTCAAGTGGCATTGGATAGCGGGAACGAGAAAAAACTTTTATGCTCGTTTAAATCGAAGGAGGGTTCTTGGCTGGAAACGTTTAAAACCTTTTAAAAGTATTTTTAACTGAAATAAATGATCTATCACGCCGTTGTTAATAATACGAGCTTCGCTTCTTTTTTTGCGTAGTGCTGCTGTAAGCATAAATCAAAATATTAGAACCACGGCTGACATTTCGTCCAAACTCCAATGTCAAAACCGTGCCCACATGTCATCCCATCTCGCTCTGATTAGATCGTATCCGGGTCGCGGCGGAAGGGGGGGGGGGGGGGGGGGGGGCGAGGGAGGAAGCACTCAACATAGTTTTACACAAATGGGCTCCACCCTGAGGTCCAAGTCCTTTACCCTTTCATTTTTGACAGGAAAGGTCCCCCTTTCGTATACCTTTTATTGATAATTGGTACTTGGTTTATCTTTACATCCCTTAAAACTGCTGTAAAGGCACTGTATTTAAATACGAATAAATCACAAGACCAGAACGTTTTCTCGACTTTTTCACGGTCAAAATGCATCTGTTAGCCCTCCTACGACCGAGATGACAGTTTTCTCTACCCTTTCGTATACTTCAGCTAGTCAATTTTCTATTCTTTCAAATATACCTGAAGCCTGAAAAAAGTACCCCTTTCAGGCGAAGCCTCCCCGTATAGGCTGTTACGGGGAGTACCCCTCGGGTAATGTGTTCAGTATGATATACTGGACTGGTATTATTTTACGTTTTCTTTTGCAGTAAAATGATAATGATATCTTTTAATTATCTTATATATTTTTTGTACTTTTTAACAGAGTGATGTGATGGTTATATCACTGTTCAGCACCCCAGAGCATGGGATTCTCTTACAAGATTATTTTCCAATAGACCCTGCATATTTCAGTAAGTTCTGTGATACTTGAGTCTTTTGCAAAAACGCTATCTCCTTATTACAAATTGTAGTATTTTAACATGAGAAGATAACAGTCTGGCTGGGTTAATCGACTCTTGTTGGCTCGAACTCTTTAGATGCCCTTAGAGGGTATTTCTTTGCTTGACATTTTTGTATATTTCAGTGTTAATATTTACTGTCATAAATGTTTGTTGTAACTTCTAGGTTTGCTTGGCGTTCAGGTTCCTTACTTTTTATTGGTTAAAAAGGTTAGTGTGACTACTAAAGTAATTTATTTTCAAGTCAATGGTCTTCCAAAACACTTTTTGTTCTTCTTATCCTGATTTAGTCTTTATTTTTCATGTATACCTTGCTGAAGATTGTGATTTGCATGGCACTTCTCATCCTTCAACCTCATATTTGCCCTTACATTCTCATTCGTATATCTGTAATTTTTCGGTCTTTGTCATGTTATACGCCTAAGTGAACGCTTTTACAGCGGATTCCTTTTTAATGAAATCGTATTTCTTGAAATCCAAAGAGCGGTGAGTTAGAAGGCGCCCCTCCCCCTGACCCACCGTCATACGGAGCTACCAAGATACCCCTCCCTGATAAACATCACATGGTCACGAAACACACCATGAGGGACTTCATTGGATTAGAGAATGCTGATCTGGAGGCTAGAAAGGCCATGATGAACTTCAGCTACCTCTCAGCTATCGGCAACATGGATGAGGCATTCAAAGCGATCAAGTTAATTAAAAGGTTGGTAAATCTGAAAAGTGGCTCTGCGTTCAGCTGAGTGTATTGACTTTTTTTGGTGCGGAGGAGGGGGGAGGGGAGGCGTGGCAAAGTGGATCATTTTACGTTTCTGGGAAACTGCCCACCTACCCCTCCCCTAAACCAACATTAACACTTCTCACTTAGGGCAAAATGCTGGCTTAGGGGAGAGGTAGGTGGGCAGTTTCCCAGAAACGTAAAATGATCCCCAAAAGTTATCATCCCAGAGCCGAAAATCCAACTTCATGAAGTGAAACTGTGAAAACAAATACAGTCAAACCCGGTTAATACGGACATTGATGGGGCCATAGAAAGTGTCCGTATAAAGCAGGTTGAGATGTCCTTAAAGCGGGACTGTAAACCCTTTTTGCATGATGTGTTAGCATTAGATCCCATGGGCCTAAACCCCCTTGGACACGTTATGGGGTTTACACAACCTGGTATTCCTTATCGCTTCGGTTTCGAGCACTGAGTATTGTGATTAGGGTTAAGCGCTGACTCCAAAAGGTTAGCTTCTATCTAGGGTTAGGGTTATTGCTATATAGCTTCAAATCAAACCATGCTCCGGGTTCGATTCTTACTCCTCTGAATTTTTTTCCTTAAAAATCGAAGAAGCTTACACTTTCATGAACATTTCCTGAGCAGAAATGTCAAGAAACTTAGAAATTTCATTTAAGTGTATTGAATAAAGAATACTACGTTGTGTAAACTTAATAAGGTGTCCAAGGAGTTAAGGTCGATGGGATCTAATGCTGAGCCATGTTGCTGTCCTAAAACGATGACACGGCGGCTATGTTGGTGCCCCTGACAAATCCTGTGGGAAGTGAACTCTTTTCTTAACTTATGTAAACGCTTTCTTCAACTGCAATCCCTGAAATTGCATAGCTGCTGACGATGCGAGTAAAAAAAGGCTCTAAAATACAACGGGAAACTACGGTTCAAGAGGTTTCAAATTTTGCTGACTGAACGTTTCCTTGGCAGCGAGTCCGTTTGGGAAAACATGGCGCGGATGTGCGTTAAGACCAAGAGACTGGACGTGGCGACTGTGTGTTTAGGGAACATGGCAAACGCACGAGCGGCTAAAGCACTAAGGGAAGTACAGAAAGAGCCTGAACTGGACGCCAAAGTGGCTTGCTTAGCCATTCAGCTTGGAATGAATGTAAGTACTCTGGCCGGGGTCATTCTAACATAGTCTCTTTTAGCCGGTGTTGTCTAATTAACGTGTTCCACTATAAGAGAGGCCGACCCCTTTAAACTTTTTCCTATTTACAGCAATGCAAGGGTAGTTTCGTTTTTTCACCGAAGGGCGTCTCTTTAATAGTAAGATTTCCTTCGTTGTCGAAATAGCGACACTGAGGTATTTTGTGATGACCATTTCAATCACTTGATTTAATGGAAAAAATAAAGTTAGACAGTTACATGCAATATCCTCTCAACTGCCTAAGTTGTTAACTTCAATGTAATCTTAACAGGAAGAAGCAGAGAAGCTGTTAAAGAACTGTGGTCGCTTTGACATGTTAAACAAGTTTTACCAAGCTTCCAATCAGTGGACTAAGGTCAGACACTTCAACAGTATTAGTATTTTTTTTAATAACTTAAGGTCCGTTTTCTGTTTTGTTCAAGTTCGGTTTCCTACATTAGTGTTAATTAGAGCATTATTGTCTTAAGGCTAAATCAGTTTACCGCAATCTGAAGTCGCAACGTTGCCAAACGCGGAAAAAAGCGTTCGATCAGTGTAAGTTTCTGAGAAACAGGGGCCCGTTTCTCGAAAGTCCCGGTAACTTTTCGGGCCCGAAATCAAATATTCAAATCAAAATGTAAAGAATAAGAGCGCCGGTCCTGGCTAGCAAACTGCTCCATTTTGTTTCATTAACTGATAGTTTTATCATGTTAGATGCAAAACTATTGAAACCTCAATCTTTAATGTAAACGGAGTCAGCTCACCGGGCCCGTTAATTATCGGGACTTTTGAGAAACGGACCCCTGGCCACCTACCCCTAACCTTACCCAACGTTTACACTAACTTGTCACTTAGGACAAAATTTTGGTTTAGAGGAGGGGGAGGTGGGCCAGAATGCAGGATCCGAGAATCAGCCACCATCGTCACCAAGGCGGGAAAAGCGTGATTTTGCTAAGGGCAGGAAACTCTACAGTCGGTGTTAAAGGCGGGAAAACGTGAAACCGGTTTCAAGAGCGGGGAAACTCGTTTCCGTGATTCTAAACCCAGTTACTTTGCTAGACTTACACAGTCTTAGACCTGTCGTATATAAAGACGTTTTTTCCTGTTCTTTGTCGCAAATCGCCCCTCGATTTACGAAACAACAACAGCAATAACAGAACATTACAGAAAATCGTAGACTTGAAATTGCATTGTATTTTTGTTTTTTTAATCAGGCTGTGGAAGTGGCGGAACTTCAAGATCGCATACATTTGAGAACAACTTACTACAACTATGCCAAACATCTGGAGTCAACAGGAAACATATCAGCTGCTATCGTTAAGTGAGTGGGAAAAAGCAAAATAAAAAAAGAGACACCGCTTATAGGGAGACAGGAAATCTTAGAGGGTGTTCGATGTAGTGAATAGTACATTTGGCTTTTTACCCGCACGGGATCAACGCAAGTTGGCAAAAAAAGTTGACGGTTTGTAACAGCTGAAATTAACATGTCTCATTGTAATTTTGGTGCAGCAAACCTTGATTGAGGTAAACGTCGTCTGATCAACAATCCCAAGGCCGACGGTGCGCTTATTTTATCCCTTCCCTCTGTCTTTCTCTCTCTTTATCCGGGTATTTATAGCTTAGTCGAAGCAAGGATTTGAGTTTACACCTGGGAAACTCTCGCACTGAAGGCCGCGCACTACCTTATACATCTTGTAATGGGGCAATTTGTTCGCTTTTAGTTTTGAAAAGGCAGATACTCACCGTTTTGAAGTGCCCAGGATGCTACTGGAGGAACCTCAACAACTGGAAGCCTACATACTCAAAACAAAAGACAAGTAAGTGGAATTCAAGTCTTTAATGTATAGGGATGATTTCATTGCCGATAAGCTTTACCCCACTTCCTCAATTTCTACCCATAAAGTGGTATATTTGATAGTCTGGAAAAAGAAGTTGTTTGTTTAAGGAGCCTAGGGAGTAGAAAGGAGAACTAAAGCATCATTATCACCACCACCACCACCATCATAATCATCATCATCATCATCATCATCATCATCATCATCATCATCATCATCATTCTCCGTTCGTTATAGCTAGTATTTTTGAGTGCGCTTGTTTGCTTGATTGGACGAAGGAGTAAGCCAATATTCTGGGGGGCGGAAAGGGAGGCGAATATTCAAGAAATAAGTTAAAAGCCTTGAAACTCGAAAATTCCGGCTCTTGTTCCCAAATCGGAAAGTCCTTGTTGTTGAAGAAGTGGACAATTTACCGGCTAGAATCTACTTCCCTTTTGAACACCAGTTATTCATCCTTCCTCTCCTCTAAAAGCCTTTTGAGAGTGTCGTGTTCAGTGTTCGGTTGGTGTTGTTGAGGAGACCGTCCGTAAAAAAAAATACGCTAGTGAATGATAACCATGCACTGAGTCATACAGAATTAGAAAGAAATGTGCTGTAACAACATTTGCTTGCTTTTTTATCAGGGAGTTACGTAAATGGTGGGCGCAGTACATGGAAAGCACGAGTGAAATGGAAACAGCGCTGCAGTTTTATGAAGCGGCGCGTGATAACTTATCACTGGTCCGAGTCTACTGTTACTGTGGCAACTTGGAAAAGGTAAGCTTTTATAGACTTTGAGCAGTCTCCCGTGTCTTATGTCTTCTTAATTCACTCCGAAGATAATTGACGGTCAAAATATTTTAGGTTAGTGTGACGACGGCTCGAGTTTTTTCAGCCATCAGACGCGGGGTAACTCGCGCGCGCGTATCTTTGTTTTCTAGCTTCGACTTCACGGGAGAAAAGGTTTCTTGCCAGTAAATTATCTCGCCCCTCAGTTTGATTGGGAGCTTATCATTCTCATCTGTAACTTCAATTTCAGGCGGCAGAAATCTGCAACGACACTGGCGACAGAGCAGCTTCATATCATCTTGCACGTCAATTTGAAAACCAGGTTGGTGCAACGTGGTTGTTGACACATTGTTACTTTTTACCGTGTCCAATTTTTTTGAGCGATTCGTACAAAAAACATAGGATGAGTTCCTTTGATATGATCAGGATCAGGATCAGTGATCCGAGATCATTTGGATCATGGTAGATCAAATGAACCGATGAATCCTTGTCCAGAGTGGATTCATCGATTCATTTGATCTCCCATGATCCGAATGATCTCGGATCACTGATCCTGATCCGCATCATCCCAAAGGAACGCACCCATAGTGTAGCACTTTTTTTAGAACGAGGCTATTTATAAGACGAATTATTTCCTTTTACTGTTGAATTGAACACTGAGTGTAATGCTTCTTCCATGTAAGGATGTAAGGATAGAGTAATTTTATTAATAAAACGTTTTGATTTTTTAGGAGAAAATAAGAGAAGCCATTCACTTCTATACTCGAGCCCAGTGTTACAGTAACGCGATACGACTCGCAAAGGTATGTTACCCTTACCAAAGAATTTGGCTTTCACTTTTTGCGGAAATGTGCGAAGGATTAGTCTGCTAGAAGCTTTCCATTTCTGTTTTGGCGAGCGAAACGAGCCGCGAAATAACGCCCTCGCCTCTCGCTTGCTCGCCAGGTGCGTAGTGTGGCTCTATGCAGTTAAAAAAAAATCAACGGAAGCAACGTGAAATGAGATTGCTTTTCCAGCTAGGAATCGTCTAGCCTAAAGGACTAAATATTAATTTCAGCTTCATTTGAACTGTGACATACATCTTGCACGCTTTATTATTAACATGCGCTCGCGCTTCTTTATGCCTAATGACAGTTGCGTAATACAACGGTTTTCTTAACACTGAAGAAGTCTGTTTCTAAAAAAGAGATTTGACACTTTGATATTTTTAATGAAATATAATCCTATCAACTAAACTTGGAAATTACGCTTGTAAATGTTTCCGAAACGCTGTTGTTTTCAACCTTTTTAAAACCCTCTTAAAATCATTTTAAGAAACACTTTAGCGCAGTATTCGACTTTAGGTCTAGAAAAACACAACTTAAAGAAGCTAAACATATTTTATCCGTTCGATTTTGTAGGAACATGGACTTGACAATGAACTTATGAATCTTGCTCTTCTTAGTTCACCACAAGACATGCTGGATGTTGCCAGGTTAGACTGTAACAATAGGACATTTAATGGCAGAATCTCTTTCCTGTTCATACCCTTGACCTCGAAATTCTTCATTTCTATCACTGAACTCGTTTTTCCTTCTTCTAAATATTCTGTATCTAAGTGGGAATTTGTTAAACGAAAGCAGTTCTTCTTTACCGATAGTCTTATTCCAACTGTTACTCTTCCTGTTGTTTTAATTTGGGGATTTTGTTCTAACGACTAAGAATATACTGGATATGTTTAATACATCCTTGGCCCGAAAGAAAAATGAAATAAGAAAAAAGTGAGGAAAAAAAACCATCTTAGCAGAGCGAGGTTTTGATCCTCGGACCTCTGGGTTATGGGCCCAGCACGCTTCCACTGCGCCACTCTGCTATCTGTTAAAGAAAGAGCGAAATTATTGATAATTAAAGCTTTGTTATGATGAAAAAAGATTACTTATTGCATCATCTTTGTGTGCGTACCATGTTTGCATAATTATGCGTTTGCTTTGTTATTATGCAAATAATTAAAACAAACCGAGGCCCATTTGGTTTCGTTTAACTTTATCTGGTTTTGAAGGAAGATCTTATTGCTTTGATGATAATTTTTGGCAGAATTGCCTCTTAAACTCCATAAATTTATCGATATAATCGCTGTTCATGTAATGTTTGTTATTTTTTCTCAAGAGGATTAGTTTGAGAGTGCTTCCTGCATAAGTAATGTTGTGGCTAGTATTTGCTTTCGCGCGAGCTTCTATTTCAAAGTACCGCTTAAAAATGGCACACAAAAGATAGTTGAATTTCCATTCTTTTATATTTGAAGCGTTTGCTTGCAGTCATAGCTATTCATTTCTTACGCGGTTGGAATTTTCTTGCCTTCTATTTTTAGTTTTATTTTTTTTTGTGACTGCAGTCGCCAATATTTGTTTTCGCTTGGAATGGCAAACTATAGAGACTGTGAACCTCGGCAATGAATCCGTCCTTGAGAGAGAATTTCTCTATAAACAAAGATGATCAGATGCTCGTCAGGCAATTTTAAAAATACACCCGTTAAAGATACTAGAATCTAATTTTGCGAGGTGGCAAAGAGATGCCAATTCCGTAACAACAAGGAGAAGTATCCAGTTGAGTGAAAAATAGTTTCCTTCATATTTCGGCTGAGTACTTAAAAAGCCCATAAAGGGCACCGTTGCAACACTAATCCTGCCTTACCCGTGCCGAGGAGATCGAACGTTTTATGGGAATTTTTATGGGATTCGTTTCACTGATTATTCTTTAGTTACGCACCCGCTGTAATCCAAAGCTGCTGCAGTGCGTGAAACTCGTAAGGCGTTTCTTGGAGTATCTGTGTAGTGAACGATACGCGAGCAAAAGTCCCTTAGCATAGCGATATTATTCCAGCGACTGCTATGAGCTCATTAATCTATTAAGGGCAATGCTGACACCGATTTCTGCCGATTTCTTGCCTCCGCCTGACATGTGCGGTCATCTGTATGACCATCTGGGTTAAGCTGTTTAAAACCTAACGTCGGAAGTAACTGCCAACTTGTTTTGGCTGGACGGAACGTCAGACGTTTGCGTTTGTGTTAATGTAATAGGCCTTTTCCGAGTTCCCCTGGGACTCTGTATCAAAACGAGGTTAAGTGCTCAGCCTTTGATAAGGAAATGATTTTTCATCCTCATGCAAATAACAACTCCTTTTTACAGGAAAGGTGGTGCACTTGGCCTCATTTTCAAAGTGAGGGTTTTTGGAACTCGGAAGTGGCCTATTGGCGTGGGCAGGCTCCCAAGGGAGGGTGGTATGGGTCGCTGGAGTTCTCGCCCCCCCCCTACCCTTTCTTTCCTTCCCCTTTCTTACCGTCTCGCGTTTTCAGTTCGCTTTTTTTTCTTCGCCCTATACCCAACAACAGAGCTTGTTCACATCCTACATCATCTAACAACACTGGTGCCAAAAAAGAGGAAAATATGTCTTGCACGAGGTTAATTGAGTTACATTCTTCTTTAATTTACACAGGTATTATGAAAATCATCCTAATATGCAGGACAAGGCAGTTATGCTTTATCACAAGGTATGCCTTCACTCGTAACACGGTTTGCAATTGGGATTTTTAAAAACCTCGTTAGCCTAGCCGTTTTCAAACTTCATTTTTTGTTATTTGTAACGTTG
>CALNXK010000012.1:1715000-1730000 GCA_942486035.1 Porites lobata | reverse complement strand
GTAGGGTTTTTAAAGTTAAGTTTCAAATCAAGTTATTGGCTGTGGCAATGGACCAACGCTCTTCTCTTGACGATGTCGTAAAACCCAATCATTTCTCCAGCACATTTGCGTTATGTCATCTTTCCCAGGGCGAGTTTGTCTCGCGGGCATTATCTTGTTGAAACTGGTAGCCTTAGGTATGCAACTGTTTTAGTTTTCTGTAATTAGTCACCTAGGAAATGGCCTTTCGTTTTAAGGAATTTGATGTCAGCTTTGTTTGTTTTCGTATTTTTATTCCATTCATATATACTAGTTTTCGTACAGAGCGCAATTAATTGAGTCCACAAGATTCGAGGACGAAAACGCGATTTAACTTTGTTTTTCGCGTGTTCACAAAAAATCGACAACCCGGAAAGCTTAATTGCCGGACTTTTTTCACCAGAAAAGTTAGCACGGTTATTTTTATTGAATGAGGTTTAAAAGCCCTCTCCCGCGCGCAAAATAATAAAACGTCTAACATTTGATAACTTCCTTCCGTCGCTACAACATTCTTGCTAAAACCCGTAGTCGAATGACGACGGCTGTCACGTTTTGCCGCCAAAATGACGCTGGTTCGCGCGTGCGCACTCGTCCTCGTAGTCCTCAGTCCTCGTCTTAGTATAGAATCTAAAGCTCTCTAATGCTTAAGACGCGCTAACAATATGCCATTCACATGGAAAGCACATTTTACAGTTTTTCTTACTCTGGCAAATTTTTCCATTCTTCAGGCGTATTCCATTATGGAGGAAATGAGGCGCAGAGTACCCAACGTTAACATGGCGTACTACGTGAACATGAAGACAATAGAGGCCACTCACAAGGCTGTGGGCGTGCCCTTGGGGAGGGGTATGGGCGCCGAACGAGAGATCCGGGGGGAGCTAGACGAGGATGAAGGAGAGGAGGTGGAGGAAGAGGTTGAAGAAGAAATGATGAATGGACATGATGATTATTAGCTACCAGGACGCAACAAGTGGAGGTAGAGAACTGGAAACTAATGAAAGTCAAACTGGCTTTGGTTAGTTTTTACTGACTCAGTTCCAATGCCACGCTAGGCGAGAAGAGAGAGACTGGAAACTATACAAATCAGCGTGGCAAATGTAATGGAAAATGTTATTGAGTTAACAGGACTGGACTGCTGGGGAGAGATAATGACCGGAAACTAGTAAAAATACACTGAAGTGATTGTTACTTATACAGGACAAGTAAGGAGAGTAGCGAATGGCGGGAGGACGCTAGAATGAAAAGAGGTTAAAGATATTAAAAGGACATTTTAAAAGTAGAATTTGATTTGCTAACGAATTAACAGGACCAGAACAGAGTAAAACAGCGAAAAGTATTCTTTTTAAAACTTTAAAAAGGACAATTTAAGAGAGCTGGGCTGAAAATCAGAGCAAGTCACAGAAATTCGGCTGGTGGTTACTTGGAGTACGGACAGAATACAACATCTTCTGCAATAAATGGCGATAAGAGGACAGTAAAAAGACTTTGCTGATCACTTTGCAACTTACCAAATTGTGCAAATCCTGCTGGCTGAAGCATTGATAAGTACCCTCCTCTTCAGGGGCAGTCGTCATTCTATGTTAAGAAAAAAATTCCATCGAAAGAAAGTTCATAAAATAATGTAACGTGGTAAAATGAGTTTCTAGTGAATAGCTAGATGTTTGGACGGTTAAAACGAACTTAATTTATTATGCATATACGTGAGAGTTACATCCCATTGGCACTCACGGTACGAAAAAACCGGCAGAACACAGCAAAACGAGTTGAATAACGATGTTGCGCCTTATACCACACATATAAAACCTGTCGTGCAACAAATCAAGTTGTTAACAGGTTTGAACATTGGTGGTAAAACGCGAAGTTTTTCTTAACTTGCAGCAATGTTGAAAAACAAGTTGCACGTTTTTTGTTGCCCGTTTTTCGGTACCTTAACCGTCTTGGGCGCGGCACCTATTGATGCATAGAATGTAAATCTGCGTAGACGTAGTTTGTTGTAGAACCCATAACGCTGTATTTCTACGTGGCGTTTCTCATACATACTGGTTGGGTTACTATGAATCGTTTCTTTTTTTAAAAAAAAGTTTAAGTTGCAGCGAGTTTCAGTTTCTCAAATTATTTGAACCGTCTTCGTGAATTAGGACAGACAGATATCAACGAAGGTGAAATCTGGAAAGTGTCTTTTTTAGTGTACATTCGGTGTAAATACTGGTATTATATTCACTTTCAATGTACTTACAAATGCTCGGTTTCTTCCATACTGTTGTATTTATTCGTCATCAACACGTTTGTTTAAAGTATCTTGTAAATATGTTTTAAGTTGAGTATGAAATAAATAATGCCTTTATGGTGTGCTTTCCTAAGAATAATCTATATTTGCTTTCGCCATGACCGCTGAATAAATGTACTGGATTTCCACTGTCGAGTAATTTTTCCGTGCGCCTTACGAACGTAAATTTTACGCGCGCAAATGAAATAATTGAAGCAATGCATGAAAGGTAGCACTTAAACGTGAAAGTTAAGCGATGTTCAACTTTTACGTGTTCGCGCGATTTACTATACTTTGCCTCTATGTTATTTATGCGCGTAAAAATTACCTTCGCACGGACGGAAGAATTACGCGACAGTGGAAATCCACCCTTGGCCTCCATTTGAAGTGAATATATTTACAAATTTCAGAGAGAAGAAGACCTGTTAACAACTCTGTCTAGCGGTAATTTGCAATTGTTGAAAAGAAAAGGGCTAATGAAGCCAGACTTGTATACTTCCACAAGATGAGTAGGGAGCTTAAGTTGTAAAAACGAGGACAGACACGATAACTTCAGAGAAGCCTCTTGGTCTAATGAGCAAATCAATAACTGCACGTGCATCACACCGTCCAATAGACCTTTGTCACGCAGCGGTCATTTTGTCCCAAGAGATTAAAAATGCTTTGCATTTTCATGGCCACCTCGTTCTCACTGCGAGGCTAACCGTGTAAAAACAAAGCTTCTTTAATCTTCAAGGAAAAAATTGGCCGCGTGACAAAGGTCTTTTCACGTTTTATGAAGGACGTGTAAACGGGTCACCAGAACTTAAGTGTGTTCTAGGGAATTCAACTCCAGGTGGGTCTCCACATTTGTCAAAGTGAGTAAGTTGCCTAACCACGATGAAGATTAAAAGAACGGGAATTCACTGTTTTTGTAAAGCAATGTTCTCGGCACCGTTGTAAGACGTCTTGTAACCTAATCCAAACAACAAGCCGCAAAGCTGTCGTAAACTGGCCATTAATTGAGCCTAGCTTAGAAAAAAAGGTAGCGACAAACCCAAGTTCAGGTAAGTGAAATTTATTCTAACATTTACGCGGTTATTTTTAAGTTTTGACAACTACATTGAAATTCTCATAATTTTTCGTAATATGCAAAACATTACCAAAACATGCTGTAATTTATGTACAGAGCTTGGGCTGCCTGTGAGTTGCCTATATGGCCTGTATTGGTTACCAACGAGAGGGCATTGTTACCGCCTAAACATTCCTTGGTCTATTTTAACGAGAGACGAATGTCAAATCTTGACCGAATATCGGTAGTTTTACCCCCTTGGCAAAAGTAAAGGAGTCAAATGTGTTCACTGCTTTGTGTGTGCACTAGAGAGGTGGAAGTTGGGGTGAGGGGGCAGAGGGGGGGGCGGGTGGTGGTCGGGGCAGACGTATGTCTAGTCTGATTTTTGCTGAGGAGGACAACACTTTCTACCTCAGTATTGTAATTTGTTGTACTATGATCTCAAGTCAGTTTTAAGCTTCGATTCATCTTTTTGTCGTTCTTCGCCCACCCTTCGAACAGTCTCCTTTCGCACTCTTGATTGAGAAGGAGAAAAGGAGGTTCTATCTGAATAGCGACAATAGAGAGCTTTAGATTCTAAGACGAGTACGACTACGAGTACGAGATTTTCTCAATATTAAGTAGTGCGCGCGTGAACCAGCGTCATTAGGGACTTTAAGATCCAACGACGCGGACGACAACGAGAACGTCAAAAAAAACAATAGGTTTAATTAGCAAAACCGCAATTTCGCACGTGCATCACACTTTTTTGTACATTTCTTTCCCGTTTTTGCACGACTGCGACGTGAAAATGCCTAATTTCGCGTTTTATGGAGGACGTAAACAAGCAACGACGAAATTTTATTTCTCTTTTTGAGCTTGGCTATGGTCCCTTGAAATTCAGCTTCAGAAGGGTTCGCCTGCAATTGACAAAGTTGGTGGGTAGGAATAATCGCTATAAAGACTGAAAGAAAGCAAATTCACTTTTTAAGCGACGTTCTTGTCGCCGTCGCGTCGTTGGATCTTAAAGTCCCTATTTTGGCTGGAAAACGTGGTAGCCGTCGTCACTCTACTACGAATTTTAGCCAGAATGTCGAAGTGGGGAAAACGAGTATCAAATGTTTGAAGTCTTCATATCATTTTGCGATCGAGAGAGCGCGTAACCTCCTTCACTAAAGGTAACAGTGCTTACTTTTCTAGTGAAAAATGGTAAAATAAAGCTTTCCGGGGAGTCTATATTTTGAGAATACGCGAAAAAACTTTAAGTCAAATTTCTTACTCGTAGTCGTTCTCGTCCTTGAATCTAAAGGTCTCTACTAGTCAAGCCTTTGAAGTCACCGAAGCCAGAAACTCTGGACTAGTCAATCCTGTTCTCTGTCGTCAAACTGGTTTTCCGTGTGCGAGCATCCGTTTATTGATAAACCGATGGTCATAACTGAGCCCGCAATACCAGGCGCATAGCTTTTAGACCTGGGTTCGAAAGTAAAAAACAAGTACTAAGTAATCTACTCGTAAGCATCACCAACCGTGGATAAAGGGGCAAAGCGACAAATTATACTATATCTTATATTTATTTGAAATCAATGAAAATATAGTAATCAGTGTGTCTGCTGACCGATTACGGTACGTCGACTAAGGAAGACACTTGCAGGTTTCAGGAGAGCATCGACAGGCACGCGATAACCAAGACCCAGGGACCATTGAGCTTGTTACTAGTTTTACTTACACTTGTATGTTCTTTGGTTTATTAAGCAAGTAACTTCAATGTATTTCATAAGTATCTCCGCTCAAGTTAGACTGTTCAAAGTCCCCTATTTTTCCGTAAGATCGAGATCGAGCGCTTTGCATTATGAGCCGCCATCTTGGATTAGAGTCGAAACCACTTAGGGGGCGCGGGGGGCGGTTTTGGGCTCCCCCTAACGCAAAGCGCTCGATCTCGACTAGTCTGCAGTGCAGGCGTTTTCTTTCAGCGCGCAATTTGCTCACGAAAGCGTCATGTTGAAACTTTCCGAAGAGAGAAGGAAATGGGGCGAGTCCAAGGGAGCGGGGAGGCGGGGAGGGGTTGTGGAGAGAAAAGGGAAAACGCCAACCTCGTCCCCAGGGCTTTTCCCTTAAAAACGCCTGCCCGAAAACACTGTGAAAACGAGAAACCCCCCCTAATTAGACGCGCGTGACCACCCTTCCGGAAATGAGTAGCCGACAATAACAAAACAACCAAACAGTCGCTCCAGTCCGAAGCCTCGCATTGTGAGGTTATCATTGTTTTTATCTTGACTGAGTCACGAAGCAATTCTCCACAGCTGATGAAGTTTCAGTTTAAGCTGCAATTCATTCTTGTAAATCGCTATCCGTGAGAGTTCAACATCCAGCAAACAATTTAAAAAACTAACGAGCTGGGCCCAGCGTGATACAACATTGCAGGAAAACATCACATTCTCGGACTAGAAAGATAATCGCTTAGTTATTAGGATCCTGAAGCTCTTTGGACAAACATAAAGAACCTAACAGCCTTATTTAGCGACAAAAAAGAGCTTTACGCTTCAAAAGAGGTCAAAGAAAACGCTCTTGTATCAGAGGGCAAATCATGAAGACCAGAAATTCAAAAACCACAGAAAATCAATAAGCGTGTCATGACACAAAAAAACAAGCAAGTGTGAAACAAGCGGCTAAAATCACATTTGCTCAGTTAAAACATAGAACCCTCTAGAGCATAATCTACTCCCCAGGTAAAAAAAACGTATTGGAACAAGAAGCATTTTAGCATGAGGTAAAAGTGGTGTAGGTTTTAGTACTGGGAGCAAATCTTGTCCTGATGACCAGAGTAGAAATCTCGTTGACTTTCTCATTGCGTAATACATGCGACATTCCCAGCCGCTCCAATTCCAAACGGAATAAACAATATAGACTAACAGTTAATTGACATGCATCAATCTATCTACTTCCCTATGCCGCACCAATCAGGAGCTCCGTTTGCCAGCGTAAGAGGTTCCCAAAAGAACAATGATATCGGGCAGGCGTAGTTTTTTTCTCCCCTCCCCCTCCCCCCTAAGGGTTCAGGGCGGAAAAACGTTCTGCGCAAGCTTCTGCGCATCCCTTATCACAGGCTCACGGCGGGCTTTTCTGTGTGTTGACTGGCGGTGAATGGCGGTGTCGACTGTGTTTGTTTGTGAAATGCACGAGGTGCGAACGTTTGCTCCTTGTAGAAGTCTGTAAAGCCTTTTTATTCGTTTTTTGTTGTTGTTCTTGTTGGTTTTTCGTCACTTGAAAATTACTTTGGATTCAGAACAACCAATGTTAAAGGAAGAACGGATCATTCCGTCAGTCTGAGGTGGAAAAAACGTTTTGAACATTTTCAAAGAGGCGAGTATTTTTCTGATAATTGTGCATTCGAGTTGTGAGTTGATTTTCGCCTTCTATCGCCGGGCTGAATTTTTAAATTTACCTTCACGTTGCAGAACCAGCTTTATCCCTGTTTTCAGTCAAAGAACCATATCGCTAACGCATGCGAGTGAACTGAAACTTGTGCGCTTGAAACTTTCTCGGAAATAGAAGGTCAAACTTACTCGAGAGGAAAAGAGTACTTCGACCCTTTTTCTGTTGCTCCAATAATAATAGTCAGAGGTTTCTTTTTCTTTTTTTTCATTTTTTATTTAATAATTTTGTTTTCAGTCTTTCTGTACGTAAATTTTCCTTTTCACTCGCTGTGAAGTACAGAGCGACAACTGCCGGCAGTGACTTCCAAGTGACTTTCTTTGCCCGTAAACAATTGCTGGAGCTGGATCTGACTGAAGACAGCAAAGCAAACCCTTATGTGCAGTTTTCTGTATATGCCTAATGATCTGGTGAGTTTAATTTGCTGAATGAAGACCCTCGCTTGGACCAGTTATTAAAAATGGCTAAATGGTGAATCATAGCTTGGCTGCGAAGCTTGCAACTGTTCTTTTGCTTTTAAGATCTTTAGGTAGGTTGTTTCGTACAGAAAATTCATTTCTTCGTTGTCATTGTCAGGTATACAGCCTTTAGCCTTATGTTTTTTTAAATGATATTTTGTTGTTTTGCAACCTTATTGAACATGATAGAAGCTTAGAATTTTGTGCATGATGGAATTGTTCTTTGCTTGTTTCATCTCTTTGCAAGCTTAAAGTGGTGTCTATGGTAACCTCAGTCAGTAATTAAATCATATGCATAACTGGAAAGACGTTTTTGCAATAATAATGTAACTTTAACTTTGCTTGAAGGATATCTTACTTACGCGTAGTTAGGTTTTTGACAGGTGTGATGCATGTTCAACTTGACAACACGACAAAGCAAAATTTATCTGCGTGAAACGATCAAGTTTAAAAAACTGTAGTTGCTTTGAAACCGATTTGTAGGAAGAATTTACTAGATAAAGATTGACCTTTTTTCTGCACACATATCAACGCAATAACTTCTACATTGAGGATTTTGTTTATATTTAATTTTTGATGATCTGCGAAGCTACGAGTGTCCGATCGAGCGTGGGTTTTAAAATATGAGCTCTAGTGCGACAAAGTTCAGTGACTTCGAACACATGGTGGGCAAGCGTTAATTTCTTTGGGCAAATCACTGTCCAAAGACATGTTGTTTTCTAAATCTAAATCTAAATATCGTTATGTCGGCAAAATCGTTTTGGACATCACGCCAACTCTAAGATAATAATAAATAAAACTATACTAGAATATACAAAACTATTAAAAACTATTAAGAAACTATTAAAAACTATTAAAAAAAACTACTGATAAAAAGAAAACTAAGAAAACTAGATTAGTTTGCTTTTAAAAATACAGAGGGATTGGCTGGAAACAGTTTCTTCTGGAAGTTTGTTCCATTCAGTTATTGTCCTGGGAAAAGGACCTTATATATCCAGGAACTTCCTTATATGAACACGTTTTGTGACTGCACCTTGAAAAAAATCGGACCTACACATGCACATTTCCAGTACAACGCAAGGACATTAATGTTGTTAAAGTCCGTTTTACCATGAGGCATTCTTCGAGAAAATGAAGTAATGACAAGGTTATAACCACAGCTTGCAACTTTTGAAGACAAATTGTCTGTTATTTCCAGGTTATGAGTGGAAACATTTTATTTTTAGGCAAAAAAATATTTGAAATCCCGCCATTTTTTCAAACCCGGCCAGGGGATCTGTTCACCGATCGTTCACCGGCGAAAAATGTCTGCGCATGCTCTATTAAAAATGACACGTGATCGATTTCGGGTAATGTCATTGGCTCCGAGGCGAAAATGCGCGCGAAATGTTGTTCAGATGAAAGAAGCGATAACAGCTTTTTTTCGCAGTGACAGCTTTGCAATTTCTTGCCACTGTATGAGATCAAAAATTATTTTGGTCAGAGTTTTGACGTAAGTGTGTTCTCTAGAGAATGTAGCGTCCTGAAACTGGCGAAAAATCGCATTGGCATGGTCTGATTCCGTGTTATTGACGTTGAGATCGCTGGTTTGCATGTGGAAGACATGCCGAAAAGGTGGGTAATTTTTGCTTTTTTTGTTTACTGCCTGTTCCGTGCAACTCGGCACAAAAAGAAATTATAAAGTAGTGGAAGAAAAATTATTGAGCTTTGTTTTGGTATATAAATTAGCTTGTACCGAGTTGCACGGAAGCGACAGTTTTGTTACATGTTTATCCCGTTTTTGTGTCAAAATTCGACTTTGATTGTGAATCTAACATTCGAAAACATTCGACTGTTGATCGAAGAGCGTATTACAATGCTATCCAAAATGTTTTTGTTGTTTAGATCAAGCTTCTTATCACGGATTCAACAAAAAAAAGTTGAGGGACAGACATTTTTGGGCTTTGTTTTGTTAATATGACTTAGCGGTGTACTTTGTTTCTGGAAAAACTATATTTAGATGCTTTATCTCCGCAAGTTTACACTGTTTATGGCAAAAAATACGCTTACGCTTGGTTCAACTTAATCTCGTGCCACTCGGTACAAAAGGAAATTATAAAGAAGGTAAAGAAATATTCTTAGCGATTGTCTTGCTGTGTAAATTGTCTTGTGGCTAGTGGATCGTAAGCGGCCGGGTTGCGGCAGTTTTCTAAAGTGCGTAGTCCGAAACGTGATTTTGTCGATCGATGCAAATTTCATTGTTGTTGCACGTTATTACAGCTTTGTATGTTACCATATAGAAATTTGAGTTTTATGCGAACTCAGTGTCGAATGAGAAAATGTGAGAGTGTTTTCATTAAAACACTTAGACCGTCTTGGACCGTTCGATAGGTCCAGCAACATTCTGATTTGTGAAAAAAATTCTGTTTACAATGTGCACAGCTGCTGTACATTTAGGCTTGCAATTTTATAATTGAAGGATCGAAGTTTAGATTATTTTGCTCATACCTTTGGCTTGGGATTATCCACACAACGAGTTACTTCGTTAGGAACCGCACTTAGGGACATGATTTCCTCCGTGTACAATTTTTAAGTACTAAAGTTTTGCACACAAGGCTTTCTGTGGGGGGTGCTTCTTTGCTTGGAATCCTGGAAGGAGATGAACAGGGTAATATTATTAAATGTGAATGTTTTTGCTTTTCTGTCCATCGTTTTCGGCTTAATTTTTTTTGGCGCAAAGTTATGAATGAATGATAGAGTTAACATGCTATGAAGTATTCAAAAGTTCTTTCCAAGAAAAAAAATAATCCTCACAAATTAAACTTACAGGAGTTTAAAGTTTGGAGTAAACTTTGAGTCTTTATAATGAAATTTTAGTCGGATCATGTTGATGAATGCAGTTGTGTAGGATATGCAGTTTGCAATTTTGATCTTCTGTCAGAATTATGAGAAACCACTCAAATACAGATCTCATTCAAACTTTATAGTTTCATTGTAATTATCGTTTGTTCCTTTTCCTATAAACTTCTCATCAGGTCTACATTTTGCATGAATTTAATGTGGTATATATTTGAAGGGATTGTTGTTTCACAGTGAAGTATTTTTATCTTTGTTGTTTTGATATGAAGTTGAGTTCCTTCTTAGTTGTTGGCTAAGGTAGTGTTGAAGTATCTGACATGTTAACATACTTTATTGTTCATTTCTCTTCATAAAAGATTGATTGATCCTGAATCAAACAAAGTCCAGCTTCACAAACAAGATATTTTGACAAACAAATGTGTACTCAAGCAAAGTATACGTCCCTGACAGTGTCAATAAAATTTATTAATGGAAAGATCTGGGTTTTTACTCCTTTGTAGCACTTTTGACTACGCATCACTTTTCTAACCTATATAATAAAAAGATCATATAGTATAATCAGTATTTTTTCCAACTAACAGATATTTCCAATCAAAGTTCTCTTCTTTTATATATAGTATTCCCCTAATTTTAAAAATTTCATTATCTTATTCAGATCAAGCACAGTAACTATTGAAAAGAAAAAAAGAACCTGCTCGGTCATAGACGGCTTTAAGGTTTTGGTGTTAAAATTGCAATGAAAAGAACATGAATGCAGACACTACAGTTCATTTAGCTCATGTTCAAGCTTTTTTATATAAATTAGAAGTCTTGCTGGAGAAAACATAATTTTGCTTTAACCTTTTCGGTAAAAAAAATAAAAGAACTTCCAGGTGTCTAAGAAATTTCAAAGGACCTATAGTGTCTTATTTCTCCGCTACATTGAGCTGCGAACAAAGACCGTTATAGTGACCCGGCTTTCATCAAAAATATTGTTGTCCTTCGTGATCGTGAAGAGTCCAAAGTTGAATCCGGTAAACCGGCCAAAACGCGAGCATCGCAGGGAACGAATCCCATATGAATAAGTGAAAAAGGATAATAACAAGTCTAGGCTATTCTAAAAATATCCCTATATGCATTTGCAACTCATATTAAGCCGCAATTAATCTTCTTTCCACTGGAATAAACAAACGATGCAGGTATTGCCGCCATTTTGGATTTGGCAATGTCACGTGGTCGCGTGTCGACCAATCAGACATTTTTTGCCGGTGAAGGGGATCTGGGCAAAAAAGTTCGCGCATGCTCATTACGTTTTTCCGCCCTGAACTGTAAGGGTTACTATTTCTACTCTCCCCAATCTTCCACTGTCATAAAATCAAAGATGGCGGCTACAACAACATAACGAACATGAACAAGGTTTTGCCCACCTAAAATACGCCTGCACTGCAGGCTAGATCTCGACTATCTTACGTCAAAATTCGGGACTGTGAACAGTCCACGTTTAAGTCCTTTGTTACTTCTTTCATACTGTCTCTTCTTCGCTTTAGTCTAGCCACACAACAATGATAACTTCCGATCATTACTCAGCATCAGTGTTTGTAAATTCGTGGTTCTTCCTAATTACCCTGATAACGACTGGTAAAAACGAGTGCTGTTCTTTTTTCGAGTATTTGATCAGTCCCTGGAGTAGTCTCGGCTTTTGACAACTGCTGTGCTTCATGATGAGATTACAGATACAACGATGACTGATGGCATTTCACATAGGAAAAACGTTCTTTGCTTGGGAACAAGTGAACATGACTATGCGAATTCTTAGGGAAAAGCAGTGTTCAGTCGGGGGGAGGGGTGCTTATCCAGAGCCTATCAAAAGAGGGAGCTCGTCCTCAAAAGCGATTTTTCTCGGCCCTGCGGGCTTCAATTTGGGCTAAAAACACTGAGGAGTGGAGCGGGAGTCTGCTGGGAGGTGTTTCATGAAATAAAGGGGCAATAGTTAAGGAGAACATGTTTTATTTTGGGGGAGTTAGGGAGAATCTTTCCAGTTCAACTATTAAACTCTTGACATGAACATGTTGATACTGAGAAGAAGCTGAAAAAATTCACGGCCCTCGAATTCTATGACAGAACCGTCGAGAAATTACGTATGCGACACAGTAATTGTAGTCGACACGATAATATAAAATTCGCCCGGCATTCCTGTATCGAGAACACCTCTCATTGTCAGGTATTTATGTAACTGCGATTTCAAAGAAGTCTCTGAAAAGGGAAGTCGTTTTCGTTAGACAACGTGACGCAAATAAATAATTAATTCAAGAGCACTCTACAATCGTTTACGGATCACGGATCGCCGCGTAAACCTCAGCAACTATATAGCTAATGAAATTTTAATGAACAAAGAAACAGTCAACAAGATAGTTAACAGCAGCTTTTTCGGCGTTGTTTTGTCCCGGTTTAGTTCCTTGTACGCGAAGTACAGTCATCCGGTGCGACGTGGATCTAATCACGACACTTACACATGACTTACAGGAACAAACAATCAAACTGATTAGAAGCTAATAATCTTGGACGAAAAATTTCAGCCCCCACTCCCTCGCCCTAATTTAAGGATGGGAAAATACCGGCCCTCGTGTGGCTTCATCCTTGATTTCGGGGGACGGAAGGGGAGTTTGCTTTTCAATTTTATTCAGTGTGCGAGACTGTAACTCCTGTCGCCAGATGCCTGAGTTATAAGGACACACCAACGGAGCGAGTACTGGCAAAAGCTTAGAAATCCATTAATACTCTATCACAAACAAAACAACCCTTTCGAACAGAAAATCTAGAAAAATATAAGTATTTAGCTGTCCTAATACATGAGAGCTGATGAAAGTGAAAACTCAGAAGAGTCGATAATTCTCGGTTAGTTTGAATGATGTCTTGTCGTCGCGTGTGAAACAAACAACAGCCCCCGGCACTGTTTCATGTGTCTGAATGATTTAGAAGCATCCAGGCTTGATACCAAACTATAGCAACTACACAAAACAAAGCAATGTGAAAAACAGCGGATCATGCAATGTGCGCAAAAAGAATGATCTATTGGGTGAACGGTTCATTGCTTCACTATTGTAAATGTATCAGGCATTTCAGTGTGCATTCACAAGCTAAGATGAGATCTAGAGTGACGGCGCATGCCAAATTCGTACGAGTTTTGACTGCAATTTAGACATGAGATTACAGTGCGTTTCCCCAAATTTTTGACAAACATTTTTGGAAGTTCTTTTGAAATTCCCGATGTTCACCACGAACTTAGCAATTTTTATAATTATGCAGTTATCAAGAAAATCGCGAACTTGAGAACGGAAGGGATCAATTTCACGTGAAAGTTCGAAGTTCGCAAGTTACGAGTTTCTCAAGTTCGCCGAAGTACGAGCAAGTTGCTTTTGAAATTGAATCGATATTTTATAATGGCAGATTTATCGACTTGGATGGAAACCTTCAAGGACAAAAAGGATTACAAAAGTTATCAGCTTATCTTTGACATCCTCGTCCCCAGGGCCTTTTTCCCTGGCTTCGGACGGGCGGGAAAAGGCCATAGCATCGGCCGGTCACATGACCAATAAACACCCAAATAACTTCTTTTCAATTAAAGCAAGTCATTGTGTTTTTGAACTAAGTGTTCCGTGTGTGTGTTTATTTCATTGCGCGATTGCGACCGAGTTTGATTATAGAATTCAGTACAACCGGTTCAGAGTTGTACTGCATGCAGTTGATAGTTTGAACGTTAAACATGAACTAGGATCGAAAAAAAATAAGCAATTCTGTATAATGCAGACATTTCCAAACGATTTTTCTCGGTTTGGCACTTGAAAATCGTGTTTTACTTTTTGCATGAATTAAAGCAAAGGTCAAGCAGTAGTGACGTCACTGGACGGCATTAACGGCCGGTCGATTCAGACGTCACTGAGGGAGTACACTAACGACTCGAAGTAATCGGATGAAATTCAGGCTAAACTGAAGGTACTATGAAAAAAAGTTCAAATGCGGTCCTCGGTTGAAAGAAGAAAGTTTGCAACGATGCTTGGCTTGTTATATAAAATCCAGCATTTATCTATTACGTCGTTTGCGGAAGGAATCGTGCTGGAATTGGAAACTGGCGTGCAATGTTTGTCCGAGAAAAATTAAAAACACTTTGCTGACTCTCAAATTGGATCCAGCAGAGCTTACAAAAGAACGATGGTGGCGGGGAAAGAATTGCTGAACTTCGAAAATCTACAAGAAAGTTGCAATCAATTATTAAGTAAGTTCCTGGCGGCTTTATAACGTCTATAACCAGCAAGAAGTCCTTAAACCAAAAACCGTTAAGGATTATAGATCGCTTCGTCTTCAATAATCCGGTCGTTGGTAAAGCGTAGCCTGAGCGGTAGGCGTTTGAAGTCAAACAGCAGATAACAAGCACAAAGACCGCATGATTTTTCCTCTATTTCTTCTAGTGGGTAAAGCACGCCGTTGGGAGATGAGACTTCTTAAAACCAGCTGTCAGTAAAACTCATCTAGCTGACAGCTCTTTGGCTTTGAACGGTACATTATTTTTATTTTATTTTATTATTTTGCCAAACAGAATAAATTACAGTTAGAATAAAAAAGATAATAATACGTTAATTAATATTAAAGTTAAAACGAGCATACAACTTGGAAGGGGTGACTGTGGCGCGGAAATCTCCGAGAAGCCGAGCTTATGAGGAATAGAGATTTTCCCCCACGGGCAATTTAATACTACGCGGCATTTAAAAGTAAAGAAAAAGACGTATGTTTTAAGTATATAAGTGAGTTTAGAGAGAAATATAGATATAAGGTGTTAAGGTATTTAGGTTGTATCTTGTTTGACCCTTAAAAATGGTTTGATCACACGCTTATATATTACTTTTAACTGCTTTCTTCTATTCTCCTTTGAAGCCGACATTGATGCCTTCAGTTTCTAAGTCTAAGGTCTTCTAACGATGAAT
>CALNXK010000012.1:1647500-1710000 GCA_942486035.1 Porites lobata | reverse complement strand
CAAGTACACCATACCTGTGATCACAAATTATAGAGGAAAAGAACCGCTGAGAATTTTAATCCTTGAAAGGGGAAATCAATGGAAGTAAGACAGCAACCAAGAGCTCCTCTCAGGAATGGGAGATGCTCAAGTTTGACTATCAGAATGATTTTTCCAGTGATTTACAAAAGATAATTAAAGAATTGAAGCAAAATTGACGCTGAAGTGAACCAAGTTTGGTAATTTGATGAGGTTCTTTATAAGGCCTGTCAGTCTATTTACCTAACAAAGATTATTCGGTTATTAGAGAATCTAGGATTATATAGGTTTTTAAACGACGAAAAAGGAAACAAATACATACATCATGGCTTGGCTCTTCTCCAGAAGGCATTATAGAGGTAGAAAAACAAAAAAGTGTATTTAATGAGATAAAATTTCCTTTCCTGGGAGTCATGGCTGTGTGTGCCTACCACATCTTTAAACTGAATTGTTTTAACAATGTTTTCTACATGTAATTAACAACAACACTACGTTGTTTAGACTCCTGTCGGCACCATGACTTCCTTGTTGTGAGAGATACCACATCGAATTTCATGGTCGAACAGGACGCGGGAAGACCCATCCGGAAAATTTCTTGGCTGCGATATGTGATGTCTATGGACCGGGAAAAACACAGTCATTCTAACTGGCTAAAAGGTATACAGGACGAGCTTACGTTAATTTCTCAAGTTGGCTGAAGTTGTTGGGTGTTCTCCACGCGGCGTTTGGATTCTCTCTTGATCTTTCCTTTGTCCTATCCTTCTGTCCTTCGTTATGATCTTGGCGTACTTCCAGGCGACGTCATTCCATCATATTCTCTTCCCCTTTCATCTCTCCTTTCCAAAATTAAGTTCTTCATGTTTCAGTCTGACTTTGACATTTGTTCGTTTTTCCTCTCTGGTAAAAAGGCTATTTCTCCGTGGTTTTTGTTCATATGTATAGGAGTAGTATTGGATGTAGGCCTTTTCCCGAAGTTTCATGTTGAGATATTTTAATTTCCTTTGAAAACCCCTCTCATTCGATAGGCATTATACATGGCTCTAGTTTTAATTTGCCTATGCAAGCAAAGTTATCTCTCTATCACAATTTCTATCCTTATCTCAGCTGACAGCGCCGCGCTATCCTCTTCAGTGAAATAATCGACCTTGGGGTTTACGTTTAAAAACCTTCCCTTTCAGTGCCGGGAGGTTTCAAATTAATGTCTTTTTTGAAACAGTGCGGTTTAATATTTGAACGAAAAGATATATAATTGGAAGAACATTAGGAAGAAGAAAAAGCAAATGACGGTCCGAAGGACATGAACCAGAGTGGCTGGTCAAGCAAAAGTGCTAGTTATGTGGCAAAAAGGGCCACCTTAGAGTAGCACGTCCAAAGAAAATTAAAAAGGATGACCAGTAGTAAAGTCTGCATGGTACCACACTTGTAGATCACTAGAAAAGTGCTTGGTAATTTATCTGTTAAGAGCCTTGATGGTTTTCAATTCTACGAATCCATATCTTCTGAAAACTCAAGTAACTGTCATCCCAAATTTTAAAAACAAAGAAGAGCCTTGTGGTTCAATGCTCGTAAGGGGAAATCAATGGAAGCAACTGGCAGAGACACCTCAGCCTTGGATGGAACATGGGAAGAAGGCCATGATTGATTGATTACTGGGCAAGAATGATTTATGTTATGATTTACATCGTATGACTAAAGAAACCAATGAATGATATTTGCAATGTTATAAGGGTCTACCAATTAGTACAGTAATCTTGTCACCTACCTAAATGTTTTTAAGGCAAAAATACAGATAATTTAATTATAAGAGAAACTGCCAGGGTTCTTCACCAGATGAATCATAGACTTTAATGGAAAAGGAAAACAGTCCTGGAGATTAAATTTCCTTTCATGGGATTCAGTTCCTCACCAAAATGTGTGTGTCCACCACATCCCGCAAATCATGTTGGAAAAAGTTCTGCACATCCAATCAAGGACGTCACTATGTTGTTTGGACTCCCGTTGGTACCAAAGTTTTTCTTGTTGAGAGAGATGGCAGTTACATAGAATTGCTTTTAAATTACCTCTACAAATTGATTCATTTTGTCCATGTTTGTGTTGCTTTCTGGCATCTCATCGTGGTCATTATCCTACTTTGTCACTATTTGGTTCTTATATACGTTCATTTTCACATTTCCCATGTCATTTCATGATCGAGTCATGGGGATGGTCACTGTCGACTCTTAGCTGGAGTGACTTCCTTAAATCAAGAGTTTTTCAGAATTCACTTTACACGGCCTAGGAACATCGCAAAATCGCTAAAATACTGTTGTCCAATCTGCTTGATGTCGTCAGGCGGAACCTTAGAGTTATACTTCAGTACCTCATTAACGCTTGTATGTTGGTGGACTGGCGGGAATCTACGCGATCACTGAGTCCCGCCATTTTTAGTAGGAATGGGCCCTCCTCTGCCAAAGTGTCCAGCCTCCCAATAACGTCATACTTGACAGGGCAGGTATGGCAGATTTTTCGTATTGACGCCAAAGATGATCGCGCAATCTATTATTAGAGACCCAACGACGTACAAAAAATGAACCTGAAACAATAAGCGAAAATTCAGTGGAAATATAAGTCAGTCAATAAATGGAACAGCAGGTCACTGAGGTAGAACAGGAGGTCATTACTACCTTCAAGAAGGCCTCGGAGTTCAGACATTGTCCTATACACTATATACAATTACACCGATATACAATGTATAGCCTATGCACTCAAACCATTTTTTGGCATGGTGGCATACTCGGAAGTGGGCTGAACTGAAGAGGATACCAGTAAAACTCACAGTACCCTTTAGGATTTGATAATGTTATAAAAAAAGTAATATAATGGCTGCCCCTTTAGGTCCATTTGAGAACTACGGTGTTATGTATGTTGGATAATTGAAGTGATGATAGAGGTGGTGGTAGACCACATCACCGGGGAACTACTATACCCATACTCTTTTTGAATTATAACGTTGGTTCTTTTATATCCCCTTCATCAGTTACGTTATACTTTCATCACTTCTCCAAGTCTTATCACAAAGCTCTGCAAATATCATTTTCATTTTCGTACTTGCTACTCTCGCAATTGAACGGGAGATGAACTGGAATTGGTCATCAACGAAGATATATGCAAAGCTTTCCCCTTTGGCTGAAGGATTTTGGTCAAACTTATGTGTCAGGAAGTAATCCTTCATGATACTCTTCCGTATTTCTTGTATACACTGAGCGTCTAAAACAAAAATTTTGAAGTTAAGTAAATAGTAAAAATAAAACTTCTTCTTCTTCTTCTTCTACTACTACTGCTGCTGCTGTTGCTACTACTACCACCACTACTACCACTACTGCTAACGATGGTGATGATGAATAAGGAAAGGAATGATTACTGGGCAAGCTAAGAATGATTTGTCTTATGATTAACATCGTATAACTAAACAACCAAATTAATCAAATTTGGCAATGGTATGGGGTTCTATCAGTAAAGACAGTACTCTTGTCACCTACCTAAAAAGTTTTTGAGCCAAAAATACAGATAATTTAATTGTAAGAGAAACTGGCAGGGTTCTTCACCAGATGAAATTATAGACTTCAGTGGAAAAAGGAAAACAGTTCTGGAGATTAAATTTCCTTTCATGGGATTCAGACTAATTCCTTACCAAAATGTGTGTGTCCACCATATCCCGCAAATCATGTTGGAAAAAGTTCTGCCCATCCACTCAAGGATGTCACTATGTTGTTTGGACTCCTGATGGCACCAAAGGTTTTCTTGTTGAAAGAGATGACAGTTACACAGAATTGCTTTTAAATTACCTCTACAAATTGATCCATTTTGTCCATGTTTGTGTTGTTTTCTGGCCTCTCATCGCGGTCTTTATTAACACTATTCACTATTCAAAATGACATGGACAGTAAGTTGTATACCTGTGGCATCTTTATTGATTTAAAGAAGGCATTCGATGCAGTAAATCATGAAATTCTTCTGCAGAATTGTATCATTATGGAATAAGAGGGATAGTCAACGACTGGTTCTTCGGTTATCTTAAATTGCGTTCATAGATAACTAATGTTAGCCCCCGTAGTTCTGAAAAGGCTCCCACGGATTGCGGCTTTCCTCATGGTTCTGTTCTGGGACCTCTACTTTTTGTTGCATATAAATGATATCACAACCTATTCAGATAAGCTCAAGTTTTATTTATTTGCTGATGACACCATAAGTAATAACAACCTTAAATCCCTAGAAATAGAGGTAAATGTTGAGTTAAACAAACCCTGCGAATGATTGACAGGGAACAAACTAACTCTAAATTATAAGAAATCTAATTATGTGATATTTCGAAATCACCAACGATAGATATTTTTGACAACGATAAAATGTCATATTCACCATTAGAATGTAAAGATTATGTAAAATTTCTTGACATAATTATTGACAAGAATCTTAACTGGAAAGTTCATATTGATCTAATTGCTCTAAAAATTAGCAAGACCGTTGGCATGGTAGCTAAACTGAGACACTTGGTATCCCTCGTACCCCTTTTAATTTTATTATTGTCAAGTTATATCAGTCTCTTATTTTCCCTTACCTCACCTATGGAATTAGCTCGTGAGGTCAAGCGTCACAGTCAACATTGGATAAGCTTCTTCTCCTTCACACGCGGGCTATACGGTTGATAAACTTTTCTCGAAAGTGTGAACACCCTATTCCACGGTATCCTGCCTTTTCGTTTTCTTTATGTCGAATCTGTTTCTTGGTTAATGTATGATGTTCAAAACAATTGCTAGCTCTTGTTCGTATTCAAAATCTACTCACCCGTTTCTCAGATATCCATTCCTACAATACCAGATCACGAACTACCAACAAGATTTATGTCATGTCTTATTGTCTTGAACAATTAAAGGATTCATTTTCCCGATTTCGGCTGCGGCTATGGTATGCTTTACCTGAAAATATTAAAACGTCTGCCAGTAGTGACTAAATAATTCTCGGAACTTAAACTTAACTAAAAAATAAAGATGCAAATGAACGCACTACCTTTCCGGAGGGGGCCTGATTAGAGGTGGCTATTGTTCTTGGGTGTTAGATACAACATCCCGGCCCCTACGAGGTAGCTAACTGAGCGAATCACTTACGAGACACTTTAGGATGTAACAAAATACTTAGTACCGTGAGACGTGTTCTTGCAACATGTGTCAGCTGCCGCCGTCGACAGGCGCCTATGTGCCAACAGAAAATGGCTCACTTGCCGGAAAGTCGCATTTCGCCTGACAAGCCTCCGTTTACATCAGTTGGTGTGGACTATTATGGGCCTTTTCAAAGTCGTTGTGGGCGTGGCCTCGTTAAGAGATACGGTGTCATCTTTATATGCTTGGAGATTCGGGCTGTCCACATCTAAGTAGCGCACAGTCTAGACACGGACTCGTTGCTGTTGGCGTTAGTACAACCTTTCACTACTATTTGACGCTTTAGTCTCAATAGCATTCTCGAAGGCTCTAGCAAAGGCATCGTACTTTATTGGATCACCGTCGAATACTGGAATCCGTTGCTGGCGAAGATTACTTTTCTTCTGCTGCATTGCAAGCATCTCCATAATCCGGTTTTGTTGCTGCTGTATTGGGTTTTGGTGCTGATGTAACTCAAGTATTTCTTGAAAACCCTCCTCGCTCGGCGACGATGACGCCCCGGAGAAATTGGATTCAACAACATATTCTTCCCTTTTGGTTATTAATGAACGTTGGTGCCATTCTAATGCCTCGTGGTTCAAAGTCGAACGACTAACGGCAACATTTGCCCTGCCCTGCATTGTCTCTGAACCGACATCCGGCGCTGGTATTTTTCCGTCACTATTCCTAGACACTGCTCTGATAGGATTTCGCACAGACGAACCCGGGTGGCTTCCATAATTGAATTAAAAGTTTTGTCTTTGGCCTCGGACTTGGCAATTTCGGTTTCCAGCGTCAACCGCTCTTGTTTTTGTTGCAGACGAAAGTTCTTCTCCTCTAACAATTAACGTTTCTTGAAAGCGGCTGCCTCGGCTTTCAATTCTGGAATTCTAGCAGCTTCCTTGGCTCTTGTAATCGATAAAGACGAACTACCACTCATATGCGATCCACTACGATCGCTACGATTGTCTTGTCGAAGACTTAGTTGAAGTGCGAGAAAGGATCTGCAAGAGCCTATAAAAGGCGGGAACTTTGGCGCGAGACTCACAAATCTCTGTGACCTCTGATTGGACGTACCACTTTTCGCACACCTGAATAAACATCGTTCGCGATTTTTATTGGACGTATCATTTTTTTCAGGTGTGAAAATCCTCGCGCACTAGCATATTTCCAATGAGATTCAACTAGGCCTTTAAGCTGTAGTTTAGTTTTGCCAAAACTTCACCTTTTTGCACATGTTGGTTGGTTTATAAGTGCATAGACAATGAAATTTCTCTTTTTTACAAAAATATAAAAAGTATTAAAAGTCCTTTTTCGCAAGGGTTTCTTGGAAATATAAAGCCCTTGATAATTAACTAAGTCTATGTTTTCACTATGCTGGATAGCTTTTCACTAATTAAGTTCAAAGGAAATAGCAGCCATCAAGTACTGCCAAATTGTTGGGTGGCAAAACCTTCATGAGGTCATACATTCTTTGTCAATTTTGGGGTTTTTCTCTAGAACTATTCGGTGTATCGGGCTCAAATTTTCAGCGATAACTGAAACTGGTATGCTCCTTCAATAAATAGAAAATTTTATTTTATAAGCTTCATCAGATAACGATAAGCATATGTTAATGAGGCGAAAAAAATCATTACAGGTGTGAAAAAGGATTCACCTATAACCTGGGAAATGACTATTTGCTAAGTTAAAACGGGATTGGGTGTAAATCAGTTTTTAAAGGCCAAAATAAGGTACTGGAAAAATTTGTAATATACGGCGAACTATACAACATGCGAAAAATCATAAACTCACCAACTTTAAGCAAAATAACTACAACTTTTATCAAACTTTAGTCAAAATACTGGCTGAATACCTGTCGGTAACTCTCTTCTTAAAGTTTTGAAGAACTAGATGGGTCATGAACGGCAAATTTTGTCCTTCTCTTTTAGTTTGGTTTCGGCGCCTTGATGATACTTTTATTGTTTAACGTCACTGTGCTTAAGGTTCTTGCAGCATTTGAATAGCCATAAAAGTATCAAATTCACCACCAGTGAATTAAAACGGGACGACGAGATTTCATTCTTTGACATCCTGTAAAACACGGCCCTCTATCGTTTTTTAGTTTTTTAAAAAAATAATTTCAGGCTACACATCTTGAGCAGCTTCTTTACCAAGCCACATTTCATTTCCCAAGTTCCATGTTGGGTTACCTTTGCAGGGCTTGGGTTCACATCGCTACTCAGGATTAAATGCACGGTGATCAAACTTTGTGTTTTTTACAAAATCTTGCAAAATCAGGAATAGTTGAAACGCCTTTAGCATTGTCATTAGCCCTCAGCCAGCCAGAGATAATACATGGTCTTACCGTACGCTCCATGCGCGCCTAAATGGGAGTCACAAACATTCGACATGTTACTAAATCGAGAAACAAATGACGCTGGAGGCTCATGATGTAACCTAGCTAATATCGTGGAAGTATATTTTGTTTACAATATTGCTCAGCCACAACATGACTTGTTGGTCCGCATGTGGATGACACAACATCGAGCTTTTGTTCTGCGCCAATAACTTCTGAATGATATCTTCAGAGAATATCATAAATGCTTCATCCAGCCATGTGATTCCTACTTCACAGTGGAAAAATCTCCAGACTAGATTTTGTTTCGGCCTCAATGGAAGCTCAGAAAGAAGCCTTTTTGAACGCAGGAAGTAGTCATCATCGATTCTAAGAAGGTACTGAAAGTTAAATCTCGCCCCTGCCCATTTGATTTCGTTAAGGAAGCGGAATCCAAACTGCCCACGGCCTCCCTTGAGAAGCTGAAGCTTAATATCCTTATATTTATCCTTTTCGTTTAAAATAAGGTTACGTTGAATTCGGTCTGTTATGAGTCCATCAGTCATGAAGACACATTCAACCTGAAGAAAGAGAAATTAAAGTTATACCCACGAGGTTAGAAGCGGCTGCCTCGGCTTTCAATTCTGCAATTCTAGCAGCTTCCTTGGCTCTTGTAATCGATAAAGACGAACTACTACTCATATGCGATCCACTACGATTGGATCGCTGCGATTGTCTTGTCGAAGACTTAGTTCAAGTGCGAGAAAGGATCTGCAAGAGCCTATAAAAGGCGGGAACTTTGGCGCGAGACTCACAAATCTCTGTGACCTCTGATTGGACGTACCACTTTTCTCACACCTGAATAAACATCGTTCGCGATTTGTATTGGACGTATCATTTTTTTCACGGGTGAAAATCCTCGCGCACTAGCATATTTCCAATGAGATTCAACTAGGCCTTTAAGCTGCAGTTTAGTTTTGCCAAAACTTCACTTTTTTGCACATGTTGGTTGGTTTATAGGTGCATAGACAATGAAATTTCTCTTTTTTACAAAAATATGAAAAGTATTAAAAGTCCTTTTTCGCAAGGGTTTCTTGGAAATATAAAGCCCTTGATAATTAACTAAGTCTATGTTTTCACTATGCTGGATAGCTTTTCACTAATTAAGTTCAAAGGAAATAGCAGCCATCAAATACTGCCAAATTGTTGGGTGGCAAAACCTTCATGAGGTCATACATTCTTTGTCAATTTTGGGGTTTTTCTCTAGAACTATTCGGTGTATCGGGCTCAAATTTTCAGCGATAACTGAAACTGGTATGCTCCTTCAATAAGTAGAAAATTTTATTTTATTAGCTTCATCAGATAACGATAAGCATATGTTAATGAGGCGGAAAAAAGCATTACAGGTGTGAAAAAGGATTCACCTATAACCTGGGAAATGACTATTTGCTAAGTTAAAACGGGATTGGGTGTAAATCAGTTTTTAAAGGCCAAAATAAGGTACTGGAAAAATTTGTAATATACGGCGAACTATACAACATGCGAAAAATCATAAACTCACCAACTTTAAGCAAAATAACTACAACTTCTATCAAACTTTATTCGAAATACTGGCTGAATACCTGTCGGTAACTCTCTTCTTAAAGTTTTAAAGAACTAGATGTGTCATGAACGGCAAATTTTGTCCTTCTCTTTTAGTTTGGTTTCGGCGCCTTGATGATACTTTTACTGTTTAACGTCACTGTGCTTAAGGTTCTTGCAGCATTTGAATAGCCATAACAGTATCAAATTCACCACCAGTGAATTAAAACGGGACGACGAGATTTCATTCTTTGACATCCTGTAAAACACGGCCCTCTATCGTTTTTTAGTTTTTTAAAAAAATAATTTCAGGCTACACATCTTGAGCAGCTTCTTTACCAAGCCACATTTCATTTCCCAAGTTCCATGTTGGGTTACCTTTGCAGGGCTTGGGTTCACATCGCCACTTAGGATTAAATGCACGGTGATCAAACTTTGTGTTTTTTACAAAATCTTGCAAAATCAGGAATAGTTGAAACGCCTTTAGCATTGTCATTAGCCCTCAGCCAGCCAGAGATAATACATGGTCTTACCGTACGCTCCATGCGCGCCTAAATGGGAGTCACAAACATTCGACATGTTACTAAATCGAGAAACAAATGACGCTGGAGGCTCATGATGTAACCTAGCTAATATCGTGGAAGTATATTTTGTTTACAATATTGCTCAGCCACAACATGACTTGTTGGTCCGCATGTGGATGACACAACATCGAGCTTTTGTTCTGCGCCAAGAACTTCTGAATGATATCTTCAGAGAATATCATAAATGCTTCATCCAGCCATGTGATTCCTACTTCACAGTGGAAAAATCTCCAGACTAGATTTTGTTTCGGCCTCAATGGTAGCTCAGAAAGAAGCCTTTTTGAACGCAGGAAGTAGTCATCATCGATTCTAAGAAGGTACTGAAAGTTAAATCTCGCTGCTGCCCATTTGATTTCGTTAAGGAAGCGGAATCCAAACTGCCCACGGCCTCCCTTGAGAAGCTGAAGCTTAATATCCTTATATTTATCCTTTTCGTTTAAAATAAGGTTACGTTGAATTCGGTCTGTTATGGGCATGAGTCCATCAGTCATGAAGATTCATTCAACCTGAAGAAAGAGAAATTAAAGTTATACCCACGAGGTTAGAAGCGGCTGCCTCGGCTTTCAATTCTGCAATTCTAGCAGCTTCCTTGGCTCTTGTAATCGATAAAGACGAACTACTACTCATATGCGATCCACTACGATTGGATCGCTGCGATTGTCTTGTCGAAGACTTAGTTCAAGTGCGAGAAAGGATCTGCAAGAGCCTATAAAAGGCGGGAACTTTGGCGCGAGACTCACAAATCTCTGTGACCTTTGATTGGACGTACCACTTTTCTCACACCTGAATAAACATCGTTCGCGATTCTTATTGGACGTATCATTTTTTTCACGTGTGAAAATCCCGCGCACTAGGATATTTCCAATGAGATTCAACTAGGCCTTTAAGCTGCAGTTTAGTTTTGCCAAAACTTCACCTTTTTGCACATGTTGGTTGGTTTATAGGTGCATAGACAATGAAATTTCTCTTTTTTACAAAAATATAAAAAGTATTAAAAGTCCTTTTTCGCAAGGGTTTCTTGGAAATATAAAACCCTTGATAATTAACTAAGTCTATGTTTACACTACGCTGGATAGCTTTTCACTAATTAAGTTCAAAAATGGGAAAAGATGGTTAATATGAGCAGTTTGTGCAAGTTTAGCTTTTTGCAATCAACAACGAAGGAAATAGCAGCCATCAAATTCTGCCAACGTCAAACCCACTAGGTTAGAACCGCCCTTATGTCCCGGCTGTCGTGTGAGCCATCTTCAGGGCCTTTCTCATGTAAGTCTTTGATGGAACCCTCCCAGAGTCCACGAGAAAAGCCCCGGGACTCCAGCCTAGTCCCTAGGCGTTCTATCTTGCCCGTTGCCCGTGCGAAGTCTGGGAAAGAACGGGAGGGGTAATAAATCCGTGTTCTCCTACACGAATACAAAAAATCTTACTAAAATATCTTCATGTAACATGTAACTATGTGTCACTCAACATAACTTTGCATCACTATCCATCACCACCTATCACTGTCCATCACTACACATCACTACATATCACTACATATTACTACATATTACTACAGATCAGTGGTTCGCCAGGTCGGATTTTCCCTGAAACGGTAACTTTCCATAAATTAATTTTAAACCTCTTCAAGTAAAGTGTTTCGAATCTATCCTGAAAGGCTAGGATGTTTTTGGAGTCTCCCCAACTGGATCTGGCAAGTCGATGCTATTTCACGGCTGTACCGTTCTCGCCACGATAAAGAGCAACTAAAGTTACTCTTGTACAAGCCACTAAGTACAAAGCCAACCCGGCAACTAATGAGGTTCGCGTGGCGAACCGAAACTATTGGTCTTGCCTGATCACAAAGTGGCAATAACCAACAATCCAAACAATGTTAAGCTTATTCAAAAGCGATTACCAAGGAAGGAAATACGCGCTCCAGTCAAAGACTCATATTATCTTTAGAAAAACACTAAGCTGGAGTCTACTAGTCACAAAGCAATTCTCCATAGTTGATACAGCTTCAGTTTAAGCTGCACTTCATTCTTATAATTTTATACCTGTAAATCACTATCCGTAATAATTTAACATCCTGGAAAGCTTATAAGAAAACTAACAAACTGGGACCGGCGTGATACAACATTGCAGAAAAACATTACATTCACGGACTAAAGAAAATCGCTTAGTTATTCAGCTCCAAAAGGCACTTTGGAGAAAATTAGAACCCTTATTCAACCGTACTAAAAAGCTTTACGCTTGAAAAGATGTCAAAGAAACTGCTCTTGCATCAGAGGGCAAATCCTGCCGACCAGAAACAAAAACCACGGTAACTCGAAGTGTGTGCCATCAGTGAGATGCCACCTCCTTTTCACGTGGTAGTCGTACGGTCCTCATATTGCTCAACTTAACGGAATAGCTGTGTTTGTTCATTCTCTAACGGGCTGTATCTGTAACAGTTAATAAACAACAAAAAAAAGATTTAACTTATTTAAGATTGGTGAACTAGGCCGTTTGCTTACAGCTTATAAAGCACAATTCCGGTTTCTACTGAAATACTGATGGTTTCCTTAGATCTGAATAGACAAAATCAGTAAATTCTCCTTAAAAAGATATAAGTGATTTCAGCGAACTCCACGGGGTAAAGTTAGGAAAGGAAAGCATAATTCAAAGTTATCTCAATTTATTGAATAACAGTGCTGTACACTGCACAGCTGTTTTTTGTGTTGTTTTGTCTCGCTTGAGCGGGCTGGTAGCAGGGATAAAAAGATGAACATTAAAGCTACATGTAAAGTAACATGTCGTAAAAGTATGACATCGGCGCCACTTCTTTTTTCTCGCTTAGCGTGTTATTTTAAGGCAAGGCGAGTATTTGAACCATTCTGATTATTTCAGCTGTAACATGCGAATTTTTATTGCTTGGTTCGGTTTGTCTGTGCTGTTTTCATCACGAACGATGACGCCATAACAGGCTAACCACTTGTTCAAGCTTTTCTTAGTCACTCAATAGTGAAAGGGTGTGTTCGATTGACCAAGAAAAGCTGACAATGGCAAGCCAAGAATATTTCTAAAATGGCATTCAATAAATTCAGTTATTAAATACAAGTATGTGGACAAACGGAACAAAATCAAGACTAAGTTGACCCACTTCTGTAATTTTTTATTAATCTCTTTTCGATGCGAAAGTGTTAAAGAGTACATCAGTTCATCATATATCAGTAGAAGTAGAGGTAGAAAGCTCATAAAACCGAACGCCGAGTTATTACTTCCTTTTGATAAACGAGCCGCGCTAAGCTTTCAAGAGGTTTGTGATGTTTGTTTGTTCTTTTTGCCATTGCTTTTGCAGGATAATCTATCGTGATCCTGGCTAAAACAATAAAATAGAATCGTCTGTGAAACATATCTGCTCAGATACTGTGCCTTCGTCGTCGTCTTCTTCTGTTTATTTTAATTTTTTTTTATTTTCTGTCACAAATAATTGTGGCAATCGTTCATGTTCAACGTGCAACAACACGTACTTCACTCATGATGACTACGTTTCTCATTCTTCTCCAGAACTTTTCATTTCTGTTTTCTGACTGATATAGTAATAATAATAATAATAATAATAATAATAATAATAATAATAATAATAATAATAATAATAATAATAATAATAATAATAATAATCATGAATTAAAAAGCAGTTCTCATGAGCTGCATGAAATGTCTACCCTAGTAATGTTGCAGTTCCGGCCTCAAATAATTTGACCTCAAGATCGATAGCTCAGCCAAACAACTTCAACCCTTTCACGCTGAAAAATGCCTTACGTAAAAGTAAGACTAACAAATCCAAAGTTCATTTTATTAAATACTGAAAAACAAATCGTAGCATGCGAACGTAAAGCCAGAGAGGTTTCATTTGAATGATCACAAAAATTTCGTCCACAAAGTCAAAAGTTTCAACAACATAATGAAATAAATAGTACCTTGTAAAAGTACTGCAGAAGGGGATTTTAATGGTCACACCAAAGGATTTTGCCCACAAATTCAAAAGTTAGAACCACATGTACTTTCATTTGCGGATTGACCTGCGTAAACCCTAGCAAATAAAAAAGCTATTAACATTTTCAGTGACAAATTTACTGTCAACGATTAACAGCTTTTCCGGTGGTATTTTTCACGGTTTAGTTCCTTGTGCGCGAACAACGGCCATTCAATACGTGGCTTTAGTCACGTCATGAAACGAACAAATAATAAAAGTTTTTCTAGTCTATGCTTTGCCATAACCGCTGAGACTAAGCAAGACATTTCGGTGTAACTGCTCGACAATTGTGAACTGGGCCATTTCGTCACGGCTTATTTGGATGTAGCCATATTCCGGTTCAAAAGTTAGAACTACCAATACATAAGGAAATAAATAGTACCATGAGAAAGAACTGCAGAAGAGGTTTTATTCGACTGGTCAAACCACAGGATTTCTCTCACAAAGTCAAAAGTTAGAACAACCTTGAGGGACTCCTTCATTCACTCTTGGAGTCCGGAAAGGGTTAAGCATAGCGTGACTGACAGACTCACTCAGAGTTTAGTCTCTTCCTTCAAAGGAATAAGCAAAAATAAAACAAACGCAAACTGTAAAGGTCAAAAATCGAAAGAGTGTAGCAAGTACTGGAAAGAGGGCTCGGACCACTTTGAAATTCTGAAAAATAACCTGGGGCTTGTAAATTAAACGAGAAAAAAATACCGCAAGCAATTCCGTTAAGTAAATGACGCACTGATCACATAGTTGTGGTAATCATTTAGAAACTCTATTATCTCGAGAAGGAGCAAACCCTAGCAAATATATTTAATCACTTTTGATTAGTCATCCGCATGTAAGCCAGCTGGTTTTTAGAAACCGAAACTGAGAGTTTTGTGGTAATTTAATGGTTATGTTCCTGTTTGTGAGAAATGCACATCCCGTTAGTCGAACTGCCTTTCGGAACGGGTGAGCAAACTTTGAACTGAAATCGCCAAAGGTTGCGACATTTAGTCGCCGGGTGTCATAAATCACTGATTTACTAATGCCAGGCGAAAGAAAAGAGATTACTGATACTTTTAGAGTGATAACAATGCTGTCACACGAAAAGTATTGACTTAAGCATTTTTAGAGAGCTTAAGCAACCAGAAAGGCGACGGGCTGCGAAAACGGCTTAAAAAGTGAATTCAGGCCGTTTCACGCTTCGTCACCATTATTTCACCTCGTTCAATTTGTTAAATGTTGGCGAATCTTCTGGAGTATCAGAAAAAAGAGAAAAGAAACATTTCTCTCCTTCTCAAAGAGTGAAATTAGGAAGTTTTAAGCCGTGGGAGTCATTTACATAGCACCATTTCTACTATAACCAATGACGCTTAACAAGGTTACTAAAAAGAAAAATCTAGGGTGAGAAACTATCTAAAAAGTTCGCAAAATATATAAAACTTCATCATAAAAACATAAGAAAAATCTAAAATGAACGGCTAAATAAAAAGCTCTTAACTCTGTTCTTAAAAGAAGTCAAGCATGCTGTAGTTTTTATTTATTCTGGTAAATTATTCCGGAGTGATGGGGCAATGACTGAAAAAGCTAGCCTGTGAACAGGCCTTTGGTCGAGCGGCAAAAAGAACCGAGAGCCTGTTCACAGGCTATGAAAAAGCGCGCTTTCCATAGGACTCAAGATTATACTTAGGGACTACTAGCAATCCCTTGTTGGCGGAGCGGGGTGTTCTGCTAAGTGTATATTTAACTAAAGAGTCTATTAAATATTTAGGTCCAATTCGGTGATATGCCGCTTTAAGAAAAGCTAAGAAAGATCATACTCTGTTTGATAAGAAAGACACTTATAACAATGTAATTCCATGATAACTTATACAATACTTTTCTTCAGGCGTGGCCATAGCAAAAAATGAACAGGAAACCATTTTGAAAAGAAAAGATGCTTTCCGCAATGTTTGAATAACGAAAAGACAAAAAACTGACGTATTTTAAAAGAGTTGTGCACTTGATAACATCATTTTCAACAAATTTTCCTTTTTCCTTATTTGGTTGTACGGGATGTTTTTTTTCAATTTTTTCCCTATAAAACGGGGTTCCGCAGTTTTCTTGCTAAATCAAAAGTTTCAAAAGACACTGGTTGCTGCAGCCTAGGACTCAGAACATACTGAAAACTCTTGGTAAGTACAGTCATGATTGCTTTGCACAAGAAAAAGTCAAAAATTCTTTGCCCACCGAAATGACGGATTCTTGATACAATTTCGTTGTTTTGAATTACAAAAAATCCATAAACGCACGTTTTCAGGACCCTAGTGTGAGAGTTTTTAAATCTTTCCAGCTTTTAGGTCTAGTTTGTTACAGACGTTAACTTAAAATTTAATTTTAAATACATGGGTCTGTAGTTTAACAAGAAAAGACTTGGAATAATTCTTTCGTCGTTAAAACAATCAATTAAATTACTTTTCCATTCCTTTTATTTGGCCTTGAAGGACTGACCAAATCACCTAACTGCGCTGCCTTCCAGATGCAGTACCACTGTCCCTTGTTTGTTTAGTTTTTATCGGTATCCCGTTCTAGACCTAAAGCTCAATATTTAAAAGGAAACTTTTGACAAATGCAACTGTACAGAACATTATCCTGATTTTTAAATTTAGGAACAAAGTTTAAGTCGTCCGCTTCAGTTCCTGTTTTAAACCTTCGAAAACACTAAACGGGTGGAACCAACCGTTTGACAGTGAAAACGCACATTCATTTAAAGCAAACCAAGGGCAGTGTATTTCAGGGGTGGCCCTGTTTAGCACCATTATTCTTCTATTTACTGCAGCGAGGATGAATATTCGGTGTTTTATTTTTTAAAGGCCAGATTAAGAATGGACTACATCAAGCTTGCCATCTTCCTGTTTATCGCTTTGGGGAATGTTACTACCTTGGGATCTCCGACCACCACAATTGATGATTTCGACAAGTTCGATGATAGCGAGGTAACAAGCTGATATTACAACGTATTTTCACATGAATTCCGTCTCACAAAATTCTTGAACTTATTAATAAAAGGTATGGGTCGTTAAGCTATTGGAGACCAGTTTTCACAGTGCCAGAGACTCTTGTACAAATGGATTAGTTGAATCAAACAGCTACATCCTTAACACCTTTAAAATCTTACCGTTTATTCATGGTCATGTGACGTGTCACGTGATCAAAAATTTTAATGAAGGAAATTTTCGAATTGACTTCCTACGGTTAAATGTTTCAGTGTTTCTGTTAGAAGATGAGCATATTTTTACTTTTTACGTTTGGAATAAATGTACTCGAAAGTAGTGTATCGTTGGTTTTCACATGACGTCACTCAAATTCAAACTACAAAACTATCGATCCTACTAAGATTTTACTTTCATGACGCAATAGAGCGGCTAAAAACTAATATTCATAAAATTTTTCGCTTCGAAAGGGTTCTTGGTTTTGTGATAGAGTACGCTTCAATTTCTATTCCAAATCTCTACTGATAAATTTGGGTAAAACTTGCTCTCATCTGAATCTTGGCGACGGTCTTTGCATATTTACCTCCTTTCATTTCCCAAATTCTGGACTTTTTCTATTGAACGGTTTTGATTTTTATTTTGATCTACTTTGAATGGCGTGACACTGAAAACCAGCAGTGCTATAAAAGGATGAGTTGGGTTGGCTCCAGTTATGTATGAAACGTGCTTTATTCTTTAAGTACCTTTAGTCTCAGCTAAATCGAAAGAATGTTGATGTCATCGATCAGTATATGGTAATTCAGTATTCAATAAATCGGTAGATAGCAATTTTAGGGCCTTTTAATTGGTTCCTGTAACTCAGACTATCTTTGGCTATTCCGAACCTTCCCTTCGGGGGGCTACTTGTATGCTATACGTTATCACACAGTGCTTCGTCAGAAACTTAACACGGGAACTTTGGATAATCAAATCAGGGCCAAAGACAAAAGTGTATTTTGACTGTAATTTAAAACCATGAATGTTTCTGTTTGATACAAAGGAATTTGAAGGACTGATGAGAATGCGATCAAATCAATCAGATATCAACTTAGAAGAGGATACGGATATATCAACAAAAGTCCAGGTAACAGTTTTGGAGCAACAGTCACTAGCTGTCCTGTTGCTAGCCTATTAATTTACATTTAATGAATACCACCTCAATAAAGAAAAAAATATTGGATCAGTTGTCTGAAATAAAGTAAATCGAACGTCTTATTAAATGGCACAGGTCACCAGGATTTAGTGCCACTAAATCAGTGGAAATCGATCCACTAAAACTGGCCTGGGATCCGTTTCTCGAAAGTCCCGGTAACTTTTCGGGCCCGAAATCAAATATTCAAATCGAAATGTAAAGAATAAGAGCGCGGGTCCTGGCTAGCAAACTACTCCACTTTGTTTCATTAACTGATAGTTTTATCACGTTAGATGCAAAACTATTGAAACCTCGATCATTAATGTAAACGGAGACAGCTTACCGAGCCTGTTCAGTTAATAATCGGGACTTTCGAGAAACGTACGGGCCCCTAGCCCGGGCTCCTGCCTGGCCTTATACTAAATGTTACCATATTTCCACACTCTAGTACATGAATCATCTGTAGTTTAATAAAAAAAACTTGGCTGTCACTAAGGAAGGGTAAGAAAGAAAGTGACTAAAACTTGAAATGCATGGATTATTGTTTGATCTCACTTTGGAGAAAGAATCTATGTATTTCTATTTTCTTTTCAGACGAAGGCCAATCTGAAAATCGGCCAAAGTGCCTAGAGGGAGGGGGGGCACTTGACGGCAACCTTGGGTCGGGTGGTATCGCTTAGGTCTTTAAATCTCTTTATTCTCTTTTTTTCCTTTTATTTTGTACGCCTTTTTTTAAACCTGTTTGAGGACTCTAAGAGGACAACTTTTCGCTGCCTATACAAAACGATCTCCTCTTTTATATATATACAGTGTATAGCAACATTTGCACTAGCAAAATTTGCACACTATACCGAGGTTCTTTTTTCTTTTCCATTTTACTATTATTGGGGTAAAGAAAATTGCTCGATTAGACCGAAGACTTCGTTATATAGAGGTTCGTTATATCGAGGTTTCACTGTAAATATTGAATTTGTCACAAATTACCCTGTGTAAGACGAATGATCGTAAAAACCATACCCTGTTCAGCAGTGCACGTCTCCGCTTTGTCTAAGCAAAAGAGTCTCCCTTCTAGGGTGCGTTGCAGCCCGGGGGGAAGGGGGGTTACTCCCCTATAAAAGTGACGAGGCTGCTAGTCGGAAAATTTCGACAACACCCCTAAAAGGTACCAGAATCTTGTTTTATGGGCGTGTCCCAAATTCATTTCCAACCCTAAGAGGTACCAATTCAACAATAACAAATTATATAACTGGCACTGCAAATTTTAATAGTAATAGAGATAACTTTCGAACATTTTCTTCTCAAGGACTTTTTGAAAGTATTTTCATAAATCGTTATCCTACTAAAGCGTATCAACTCTGGCAGCACACCCTAAGCGGTACCAATCCCAAAAATTTAGACCCCTGAAAAGGTACGACGACCACCCCCGTCACTTTTATAGGGGACTACCCCCCGGGGCGTTGTAAGCGTTCGAAAGGAAAGGGAAAAGGGATTTTGGGACAACACTGAAGAATTTGATAAAATGTTTGCTTAACATGAATTGTTTATTTCAATATGAACAGGCCCAAACGAGAACAGATTTAAGAACGAGTGACCAAGAAGACCAAAAGACCAAACGACAAAGTAAAATATATTTTCCTTCTATACTGTATATCATAGGTCTGGTGCTAATACTTCGTGTTTCTTTAGGAGTACGAAGCAAAACAAAACAGATCCAAAAGAGCTTCCAAAATTAAATTGGAGGCGCTGGAAACTTGTGGGTGGGTTATAAAACCTTGCTTAGGATGCCGCTATGATATCTCGAAGGCCTTTCACTTGGAGCACAAACTGTCCCATTATATTATTATAGCTATCACTGCGCTCACCAGTTTCTTTTGTAAAGAAGCCTTCATAGGGCCAAGAGGTGTCCAGAATTCGAAACCTTGTGTTTTTATAAAACAGAGTTTTATAGAATTTTTTTTCTTGCGTAAACGAAAGAAACATACACTCAGTACTGAACCTCCTGATACATTGTAGAGAACAAAACAGAGACATTTTACCATGTACTAACTTTTCACATTCATTTTACTTTCACTGAATTTATTATAAATTTATTTTTGCTTAAACCCTAGCATTAAGGTCTTGGCCGAAGATTGCTTGGTTGCCGAGATGGACGCTGGGATCGTTGAAGACTTATTTTCAGTAGCTTTCAGTGATCATTTGATTCAATCATATCATTTTCCAGCGGTCTCAGCGATCGTGGCGATCACGGAAAACAGTAATTAATTGTGTGTTTTTCTCTCTTTTTCCCCACGCATAGTTGATAAAATCGCAGCGGCTGCACTGACATTTGAAGTACTTAAATCGCTCCTAGATACCATCAGTGGTACAAATCGCAAGATAGCCATCGGCATCGCTAATGAGAGTGGATATAGATGGGGAGCAATTAATGTTTACTTCTTCACAGGCGTCACAGACGAAGTCCTTACCCGTACAGTAAACACAGGTAAATACGAATTAAGAAAAGAGTAAGCGATTCCGAACTAATAAAAAACTCGTGAAGGCATGATCAATTATCAGGTCATAAGTTTTTGAACAGATCAGCTTTGCTGGAAGAGTAACAGTTGGCTTGTTTTCTGCTTTCTTGCCCACTCGCAGTCGTCATATCTTACAAACAAATAAACAATATTTGTTTTAAATCCCCTCTAGAGTATAGCCAAGCAATAAGCTGATCGATATGATCTTGCAGAAGTCTACTATGCGCTCATTTTGATTAGTCATTCCTTGTGCCGCAACAACAACGGTCGAGTCAATATGTGCCTTTCAATTTCACTCCTGTTTCCGTTACTTTTCGTTTTTGTTATCGTTTTTAGCTTTAGCCAACTCGGGTGAAATAATGATGATGATGACAATGATGGTGTTGGTGACGGTGACAGGGGTGATGCCGGAGATTAGTTTTATTATTTTTCTTTGAAATAATTATGAAAAGTTTCAGCCTTGGTAACAACTAGTTAGCGTCGATTTATATGCCAAAAATGATGAACTGGTCAGGAATACTCCGTTTGGATATAATCTGATTCCTTTTGCATACCTATATCTCCACACCCATCTCTAGGTGAAGCAATGCTATTTAAAGCACGAAGAAGAAACAGCTACTTTCCATTTGGTGTGATGGGAGTACTGACGTACTGTATAATTGACATCGACCAAACACTGGCCGTCATGTTTTCCGTCCCCTATCTTCAGGGTCTGTACCTCAATGTGTGGAATGTTAAGCTTTTCAGTGGTTATCAAAAGGCCTCACATAGCATGTTAGGCAAAATGTATGGTCGACGTCGCGGTAACTTAATTGCTGATGCGTCTTGGGATAGTATTGACTTGGGCCATGGGCTTAAAGCAGAGGGTGCTATGGCTACCTCTGGTGCGGCTACCCTACAAATTAAAGTATCCCGCAAGGGCCAGCAGGTTGCTAAACCAGATTCTGGAAGGTTTTGGGGGTAGACAACTCAAAACAGTTCGCACGAGGTGAAATAGAGTGTCTTTTTAAAATATTAAACTCATGTATCCCATTTATTATAAACAACGAGTGTTTGTATGGCCTGAGACATGGCCCTGAACCTAATTCAATTGTGTAACACTGATTCCGGGGGGGAGGACACTCTCATATATTGGCTAGATGGGTATCTGCCGCCCAATAGTGTATGGTTTTTAAGGGTCTCCATCCTTAAATAGAATAGGGTGTCATATCTACCATTGTTGGTGCAGTGTTCCGGTGTGTTCCTTAGACAGTGTACCGTTATTATATCAGCTAACATTTAAGTGTGTAAATGAGCAACTACGCGAGGAATCAATCATCTGTTAGAACGTAACTTTACCTTGGAGTATTAGGAAAGTTATTTGTGTGTCTTCAAGTTAAAAATTCTCAGTTTTTTCCATTTGTGAAACAAGGACCAGGTTACAAAAAAAAGGACCGGATCCTAATAAATGATCTAATCAGAAATAAGTGAAAATATAAAACAAAAGAAGCAATGCTGATTTTACAGTCGGGGACATATATATTTTTTACCAATATTTCGCAAGGCACGACCTTTCTTCTTCTTCTTATATACATGTATACGACCCTGAAGAAGGAAGGCCGTGCTTTCCGAAATATTGGTAAACTATATTTTTATTCCCGACTGTAAAATCAGCCTTGCTTCTTTAGTTTTAGTTTTTTTCCACTTGAAGTAGGTCTCATAATTTCCAAATCTGGGCCTTGTAAAATAAGATATCAGTTCTCGTTTGTCTCCTCCTTAAATAAGATCCTGGGTGGTACACACCTATCCGAAATTCATAGGAGTACCCCTCCCCCTCCTACGCACTGTTAGGCAAAAAAAGAGGAGACGGACGGAAGGACCAGCTGAACACCCTCCATTTTCGTACACTTTTCAAAATAGAAACGTCCAGTTTTTATCCGAGGCGTTTTAGCAAGGACTAAATGTTCTTTTATTATTTTGGAGATTTTGAATTATTTGTTGTATTGTTAACATACAAAATAATCCCATCAGTCCATTGGGATTATTTGGACTGTACTTAAGTTTAGACCAAACATCATCAGCTACTTTCTTTATATGGTACCTTCATTACACATAAAACGCTGTAAGCTACACTGCATTAATTATCTTGGTCTATGTTCTTAATATCTTCTTAAGTTTTTCCATTTTCAACGGCTCGAACGTTCTTTTGCTATTCTGTTTTTCTCTTTAACGAAATGAAACTGGTCATTTCGCATCGTGCTTTCCACTTTCGTCTTCGAAATTAACTCAGTATTATATTATTCTCTTAACGTAGAGAATGTGTGCAAAAATCCATTAAAAACCTTTTTTTATTTGACTTTAAATGTCGTTAGTTTTGGAGTTCTGTGAGCATCGATTCAGCTGAATAAAAACATACATTCATTCCTTTAATGACGCCGCACGAGAATTTTTGTAAATATTAAGAATACGAAATACAAAACATGACTCCACTTTTTCTATTTACTGCGATCTCCCCCGGGGGATAAGAGAAGGCAGGCACATAAGGGAAGTTTGGGTAGGGGCCGAGACAATCTCCGTTTAAAAAATCCGTTCATTTCGCTACGAACCCTGTTTAAGATAAGAGACCTTTAATGTGTTGAACTTGATTCATTTCCTTTCGAATAATTCAGGGCTCCTGATTAAGTATATATTAACACAGAATAAGACTTAGCAAAAATAATAATAACACCGTTGGTAACACAATGATTCAGACCCTGCACCACCAACGTTCACATCCTGTTTAAGGTTTTCAACCCAGAAAGACAACACGTTAAAGACGCTAAATAACGTAATTGTATGTCCTCTTTAAGACTCAAGACCCAGAAAAACAACCCTGTTGGGCGGGACATACCCCGGTGTGATCAGTTGCATTGTCTTCTCTCTAAGACTAAAAACTCTTGAAATGTTTACTGACACCGTCCATCCTTCATATAGAATTATTTTCGCCAATAAAACTTCATTAACTAGCATTTAGCTAGAGAATTTAAAACTTCACTTTTTGTAATTTCGAGAATCGTGATATAAAAAACCCGAAACGTGCTGAATATCTAAATACTGACAACAAAATAAGAACGTGATAAAATTATTTCGTCAACATTGGTGAACTTTTGCCCTCTCGCCTCTTATATGCATGTTCCACATGTTACCACAGCTCAGGAGTGAGAATCATTGTAGCGTAACAAAAATCATAATAAACTGGGTTTTTGAGGCGATTTTAACGGTCGTCACTTAGGAAAATTTTTAGGGAGAACACAGAAAGAACTAAAACTCGCTGGAATAGCGATGAAAGTGTCAAAAATGCTAAGAGCAAAACTAGGAGATGAGGTAAGGAGTTCTAAAGTTTTTTTTGGACATCTTATTTTAAGGATCACTAAACGTGCTAATATCCACATAATATTTCTGTTTTCTTACTCTTGAGTCTGTAACGCCTCTCTAACAGTTATCAGAGTGTAAAGTCTCATTATGATATAATTGCTTAATCACCCATAAAGGTAAGGAGAAGAAAGAAAATGATCAAAAGTCTTCTTGTTAATAAGTTTCTGGTTATCATAACTGTAGCAGAAGTACGGAAAACAGCTAGTGAGGAAAATACGACACATTTCTAATGATATGGCAACAGACCGTTAATATATTTTTATCCTTCTCTGCGAATATCCAAATGCAGTAAGTATGTGTCAGTTAGTAAGATGCCAAAAGGACGTGCGATTTCACTATGTTGACTATATTGTCTCGGGTTCTTAATCCGATCATACGGATTGGGGGATAAATCCTTTAGCACTTTGACACTGTCCGGAAAAAACCTGTTTAACTCTTAACACCACTCCTGAACACAAGATTTTACTGCACCGAACAACTCCTTCATTGTTATGTGTCAGAGGAGCCAATAAAGACGCGTGTTGCATGAAGCTGCTGGCAAAACTCCAAATGTAAACAACATCCGGGATGTTAACTGAGCTTGTATATTTACTGGAGCATCGAACGTCCCACCCACTTTTACGCAAGAGCCGTGTTTCTTACTGATCTTGCACCTCTGTTCCACATCAGTTTCGACTCACCAGTTCCTTCGTCTAAATCATGGCAACGTATACTCCATTAGTCACATCACTGGGCGAATTGCCGGAATTTCCCGAGGAGGAAAAGATTTACGACCTAAAAGTGGAAGGCGGAGGAGTGCCACCAGAGGCGAATGAAGTGTTCGTGTATGTATTTGTCACAACACAGGGGGAAGGATCTTTTCAGAGGGGATACTACGAAATTTCTACAAACATGCTGGGAGGACCAGATCTCAAGCAGTACATGAATGTGGCGACAGGGCAAGGCTTTTTGGCCGTTAACTCTGCCAATATGTGGTTTCCTGTTGGAGCTGGCCAGTTGAAGGTAAAGTTGGTCCACCCAGGTGAGGCTAAGAAAAGCATTGCAGGGAAGACCGACGAAAAAGATTGGAGCGGAGTGTTCATCATTGGATACCGATAGAGTGTTCGCTAGTTGGAGACCCGATCCGCGCACTTTCAATATTAACCAAGGAGCTGTTAAAAACAATGCTGTAGTTAACAGAGCAGAACTAATTGCATAAGACAAGGAAAAACAACTAAAACGTAGAACTGACGCTCAGTAAGTTTACAGTAGAGGTGGCCAAGAATCGATGTTTCATAACACGATCCTTTCTGAACAACAAGATATTCACCGACATGTACGCCGTAACGCATTTATAAAATAAAACTTGCAATAGAATTTACAATTTCTTTCCTGTTGTTTGTTTATTCATTTCAATTCAGAGACATGTCCTCCCGCACACACAGCATTTAAAAGAAACTTTAACCCTGCATCTCAACCCACATATTCTTCACAATGTTCACAATTTACATTTTCATCTAAATATTGGAACATTTTACTTTTCTTGATTATTTTCTCCACTCACACGACCTTCAATGTTTGAATTAGAATTGGTACGATAGAGAGAGGTTAGATGCTGATCATTGATAGGGTTGAAAGGTATTCTTCCTTTTCACCGTCACGCAATAAACACGGCACAAAAAAATACATTTGAAACCGTCCAGTGGAAGAAGCCAAGAACATGAAATGTTATAAAAGACTAATATAAAAACAATTTGTCCAAATCTCAGGTCTTCGTGGCCCACAGTTTCTGAGTTATTTGCCGAAACATTTCACGCACCTTTGTAGAGCTTTGTATGGAGACGCCATATTGGTGGACAGTTTCTGTCCACCAATATGGCCGCCGGAAATTAACAAAAACATCTGGAGTTCACTTTTTCTATAAAAGCTCCTCCTTTTCACTCGAGAACTAGCATACGTGTGCATAGAAATATCTTCTAATACTTGAAATGGTTAAACTGCTGAAAATCAAGTTGAGAGACTTTTTTCAAGGGAACAGCATTCCTATTTTGGTGTCACGCACTGTGAAAATTCGGAAGTTCAAATTGCTGTATTTTTGAAATGAAACATGCTTCGGGGCTGGAAACTTGTACAAAGATTTATTTCCTATCAATCTTCAACCTAGTGTAAATAAGAATTCGTAAAACCTCGCTTTTTTGACTTTGCAATCTGATGACGTCACCGTGAAAACCATCAATAAGGGTACTTCATGTTTAAGAGACCGTATCCATTTTGCGGGAAGATGTGTCGACGGATATTGGCATGGCTTTGCATCGTACAAAAAAGGTAATTAGTTTAGGATGACCAGGCCGACCCCCTAATCTATAAAAACACTTCAACCATTTAACGCCAGATGCACTTGCAACTCATAGTACTGAAATTCATGAACTTTTGCTTGTTGTGTTAATGGGGGAACGCATTTCTGACCGTTAATGAAGACATGGTCACGAAAACTATTTGCAGGTGGATCATCGTTTAAAGAAGGCTGAGTTAAACTGATATATAAAAAAATATATTGATACATACAATATATAATTCGTGTTAAGTTGACATTTGTTTTAATCCGCGTCGCTGTCGTCGAAAAGCTGTAAAGGCTGCGTGTAAACGGACGCAAACGGACGCAACAACTCCCAACATTAGAGGTAAAGACAAATTTTGAAACATTTAGCTCAAAAAAGGTCGATTAGAAAAGGAAGTTTTAACCCCTTTACTCTATTTACTTTCGTGAGCACTAAAGTGCACAATTAACTGATGTGCAAATACAAAAAAATAGCGGGTTGATTTTTACACGGCAACTGTCTACTACATTAACTTAGCGTCATTATTTCACGCACGCTCTTAAAACGGGGGGTAAGAAAAAAGGGAAAGAGATCCATTTGCTATTGCTCGAGAGAAAAAAAAACCGCACGTTTTTCCCCACACGGGGTAACTTTACTTTAATTTGTTAAACAAATTCAAAGCAGTGGATAATTTTTTTTTTTTTTTTTCGACAATAAATGAATTATTAAATGCAAACTTTTACTAGCTGTATCGCTCGCTCAAATAGATCGATTAATGGAGGAACTGACTTTTAAAGTCAATATCGTTTTCCTTTACTGCATTAAAATTGACACGGGATTTGGTCCTCCAGAGAGGCTTCTTAGTACACTAGCAGGCTGAAACCAGGGTAAAAACAATCCGCAGGGAAACAATGGAAAAGCCCAGTAAATACTTTAATTTATCACCTTTTTAGTTCCAATATTAGTGAAAGTGGACTGAGTGCCGGTGCCCCAGCCCCTCAAATAAAATCGGGTAATTTCTCTACAGTGAGAACCTCTGAGAAAGAGCCCACCGGCGGATAAAACTAGTAGTAAAAAAAAACAGATTATGGGTACTTACGCCGAAACGTCTTCTTACCGCATCCCAGCACAAACTGAATGATGCTGGCAAGCTCAGCCTCTCACCCGCAGACACAAATACAGTGCCGTATACATACTAATAATAACTAAAGGTTACGGAGTGTGGGCGACAACGATCGAAGGTAAAATCGCTTGTGCTTTGCGTAAGTTTCACGTGACTGATAGTTAAAACATGCATAATCAGATTACGAGTGATAGAAGGTCCAAACGCGCGTCATCAAAGTGTGTTCTGTGCATTCTATAGATTCGTAGTGGAATTCCAAACGAATGCTGGCTACATACATGCGACGCATGCGTAATAGCAACCTGGAGATTAGGATTGCGCGCTCCTCTTGTTGCCCGCAATTAGAATTGTAAATAGGACATTTGCATGATGGCGTCATTTTACCACTATGACGAGGATCCTTCAGGGTTTTGCTTTCTTCTGAAAATTAGGGTTTTTGTTATTTAAACCTCACTGGTTTACCAAATTTAGAATATGAAAAGAAAAACCAAAAGAATTCTGTTCGTAGTAATAAAATGACGCCATCGTGTAAATGGCCCATTGTAGACTGATGTCTGCTTTAGAAAGCCCCCTCTTGACATTTTTCATTTGAGAAATAAAATCGACTCGACGTGATTAGCATTCGAGATTGTAAGTTAATTGTTACTTTTTAATTGGCACATTTGTTTCTATAAACATACCAATTAAAGGTCACTAGATCTCACTGGCATAGCTCACTAGTGCTAGCAACGTTTCATTCTTTCCCCAGTCTCCCCATTTCGTATCCTTTAATATCTAGTCAACAATAATACTGACATGAGAATTTTTATGCCACACTTTATTTTTTTTCGATGAATTCAACGTGAGCATTAATCAAGTACAAGTATTAGACTATTATCCGCTTGTCTTTTACAGGTATTAGGTTGATTTACATATATGGCTGATGGGAGTTTCATCAAACAGACAAATTCCAAATCGTAACTTTTGAAAATACCGTCCTCATAATCTTGTATCTCAATCACTGTGAATCACTGATTATATTTAGTATTTGCTCCTTTACTTGCTCAGCTTTAGTCCTTTCCGGCTTTTAAGGTCACAAAAATATTCTCAAATTGATGATGATGAATAGAAATCAGGAAAACACCTTTTAGTGCATGGCAAATATGCTAACTTAGACTCTTCCAGGGAAAGAAGTCTTAAAATTAGCTATTTACTTTGATTCTTTTGGGAAAGTTTTTCTCAATGTATAACAATCAGAAAAATGTTTCATCACATTGACTACATTGGTTGTCCCATTTAAATTTTTGCAAAGGAACTTAAATCTTTTTTAGAAATGAAACTTTACATATAAAGTTAACCAATGACAAGAGACTATTTACTGCTTCAGTATGTGAATTTGGATGGTGGCTTGACCGGAGTGAGACATGGCCCCCCTTGCTCGGAGTCCCGATCCCAAATCTCTCTCGTGACAGTAGTTACTCCTTCGAAGGGATTATCGTAATACATCCGGTACCAAAGATTGTAGTTGGCGCGTCTTTTACCACTGTAAAGCCAAACATCAAACCAATTGCTGTACCAGTTGTAGTCAAATGGAACGGAATACATAACAGCAAGTGTTTTATCGACGTCTGGGATGTAGTATGTTAATACTCCTACTGCGCCTCTCGCAACGGGCCCCGCAGTTTTTCGTGCGGCGTAAAGCAAAGCTGTGCCTAGAAATAAGCAAGCAAATTAGCAATTAAACAAAAATCATAAACATGATCATTCGTCACAATGATACCTGGCAAATGAGCATCACAGATTAGAGGCATGTACCCAAAAAACAAAATTTACGAAGAATGTGTCAGATCATTAACATGTCCTTCTTTATTGCCACCCAGAAATTTTATTTGTGTCAGGTTAGTGATTGTTTATCTTTTCCCCAAATATTACACGCAAAGGGATGCTCATTCTGAACATCACACACTCAGTACAGACTACTAAGTTTAGTTAGTTTAAGAAGCTCTTTCAACCCTTGAAGTCATTTTGTCGTTCTGACAAAGCAAAACATAAACCTGTTGTCAGCAAAATTTCAAGAATGGGCAAATCCTCTAATACATGCAGTTTCTTTACTCTTTAGGGTAAGTGGTCGCTGAGTTCGCCCTTGGTTTCCTACAGTAATAGGCCCTTTCCACGATGAGCTCATTTAACTACTACTACTACCAGAATCACTCAGGCTTTTGCTTTCTTGGACAAACGAGGGCCTTATTTTTCAAACCTCGCATAACCTGCGATCAGGCCCACAAAAACAAAAAGAGAAGAAGGACAGCCTGATTGCAGGTTAAACTCTTCGCAGAGATTGACTAGAAAATTAAAATATGACAAGAAAACCGAAATGGATTCTATGGTAATAGATCAGACCTTTTTAGCTTGTATGTTTTGTTTTCCCATTTGAGACCAGGTGATGGTACCCAAGAGAACTGTTTCTTTCAATGTCGTCTTTTGCACGTTCACCCACATGTCAGGATGTATGCATAATTATATAAAAGACAAATTCCCCGAAGAACGTTGGGAAAACAAAACAAGCAAGCTAATGACACCATCCTGCATACGGGCCTCAGTGTCATTACTAAAAGAAAGGATTTTAAACTTTTATGTTATTAATATTAATTTTACCTGAAGAAACATCACGAGGCAAAACACGATCTGACGTCCCTGAATAAAAATATATGTTGACTGCTCTCCATTTATATCTACTTTCGTTATCAACACCAATAGCGACCTTGCGGTTTATGCTACCAAGGGTGTTTAAAATTGTTGTGAGAATGCCCAAGCCAAGTTGAGCACCGCTGATGACAGCACCAGCGTCAGCTAAAATTTTAAAGAACCAGCAAGATAAAATTTTTAGTTGCACACTTAGTGGTATTAAAGCAAACCAAGTTTGAATAATCAGGCGGCTAATGAATGTTTCGTTTTTGCAGAATAACCCAACAACTGTAGTGAATAGTTTGGTCTACCAAACAGCTAGCCTGTGTAGTTATGTTTCAGCTTCTTTTTGTTTCTCCCTTTTGTTTTCAAAGGTTATGGTACGCAACTTCTAAACAACTGATGCAATTACCTTTTCGCTTGTTTTTCTCTTCGCCTTCTTTACGAGTAGAGATCGAGGACGAGCCCTGTCGCCCCTGTATCTGTGAAGAAAAGGTCATTCCACTGAATACAAACTGGAATAAGTATTTTTTTTTTTTGGTCACCAATTTTTCCTCTGTGTATTTCAATACGTTTGAGGCACAGAAATGAAATCGGAAGCCGGCTAAAATTATCGCTGCGAGCCTTAGCCAAATCACCAAGAATTGGGGGACGACTGTGTATTCATTCAGTTTACACTTCGCCAAACTGAAAATTGATTATTGAGGGACACATCGCAAAGAGTTTACAGCTTAAAATTATATAAATGTTTGTTATACATTCAAACGTTAAGGTGTAAAACTACGTAGTCTCTACTCGCAGCACTATACACTCATAAGGGTAATCGGCGGTATTTTGGAGAAAAGGGAAAGCGAGTTTCGAGATTAGAATTCTGAACTGGAGGGGGGGTAGGAGGCTTTGTATTGTCCAAGATTATGGTTCATTTTGTTTCAGTGAAACAACCCAGATTCGATTAGAACAGTGAGTTGCATTTCCGTAGATATCACGCCACGCTCAAGAGAAACTTTCGTGTTCGTCTTAAACACAAGTCACCAATTGACTATCTTATTTTAAAGAGAACTATTTTACCTCAGTGCGTTTAGATGACGATCCAGGACTCTTTTCGACATGATTGTCTTGCTTGAAGGGAGACCCAAAGATTGACTGAGTTATCAGCAGAACGAAAAATAGAAGGGTAAACAGCCTAACGATGCTCATTTTCAATTCTATAATAGGAGAATAAAAATGAAGGAAAGAACGAATGCAACATTGTTGTCTCGGTACAATATCATTTTAAAAGTTTGTTTGTTTGTTGGTCTGTGTGTAAACGATGTTATGATCTGGGAATGTAAATCGCACGACAGGTTCAGGTAGCGCTCGTGGTAGAATTGATGATAAATCACGCGACAGTAGCTGCATTTGAGACGAGAGAATTTGCTGTCGTTCTTGTTTTTAACTTTAACTAGCGAAAAACAGGCAATTGTTGCTATTTTTAATAAACTATCAATGTTGCCAATAGCTAGCTTAAAAAATGCCGGAACTGAGATGATATTAGAGAGATTTACTCTTACCATGTTTTATTGCAAACGGCAAACGTGAATTTGTACCACGTGACCAAGTTTTACTCTAACTTAACTTTTACAAAATAAGAGTTGTTTTGGACAGTTTTTATCTGCTCATTTCTATTTTGAATCTACAATTGCCGTAAACGTGACTCTGAAGTCTCTCTATACTGTTCATTAAAATATTATTGAAAGACCAATGAAAACAGTACTGAAAATCAATCCCTCGTAACAAGATTGTTGACATCGCAATTATTTCTCCTGTACAACAAGTATCTACAAAGTCATTTGTCCCGTTACTCCTACATGTGGTTGCCATTGTTGCCTTTGGTTTCTTCTTCAATGTGATCTACCTAGGAAACTTATCACGACTTACCTTAGACCTAATTCCTCGAGCGGCGTAGTAGCGGCAAGTACCTTCGATGACTACATTAAGCAACAGAAAGGTCCCCTTTATAAAGAGGAGAATTGACTGAAGAGACATCATGCACTGAAAAAAGGAAATATTTGTATCAGATGATCAACACCAGGTTTCATTCTTTCCGTCTTAAAGCCAACCATTTCACATTATGGAGTTACGTAATTATGTGAAGGAAAATAAAACAGTAAAATGCAGTTTGGTGCCATAGTGACGGTGTTTGTATGAACTTTGGGTTATTACATAACACATACCACGAAGTGCCAGCAAATTTTACACTTGACATCAGTAAGAAAAAGGGAGATATTTTTTTCTTGAAAAAATCTGCGTAACAATATAGACTGATTAGCAGTTATGAAATCCTATGATGTGACCATTCAAATGAAAGCTCTCTGCCTGTACTTACACATGGTGTTATTTGTTTTTCAAAATTTCCCAAAATGAAATTAGGACATTTGGTTGAAATTTTGTTTTGGCTAAATTTGGCAGTGAAAGGGTTAAGGGAAAGAAGTGGAAAATGTTAAGAAAGTTGCAGTATACGCATAATAGTTCTTTTTAAACTAAGGTATTCCTGTTATAGTGCAATCCAGGGTAATGTGTGGTACATGTACTAACTTTGTTTCCCTTGCCTCACCCACCAAATGTTTTACGAATAAGAGAAGACCTGAGTGAACACGGGGTGAACGTTACCCTGACAGGATGCAAGCGCGGTCCTTCATAAGGGACGGTAAGAGAGGAGGGGTCATCAAAAAATTGGGGAACTGTTCTTCCGATTGTCCAGTGTTCATGCTGTCTCAAGACCCTTCTCATGTTAGCTCACAAGAGCTAGCAATGTTTTCAGTAATGGACTGAGTCTCGCTTGTAGTCGAAGCTCAAGGGAAATCTTTTAGCAGCGGTAGTTTGTTCCCCCACATGAGGCTCCTGTACAACCCAGCCTTAGTTGAATTCTGCTTGTTTTCAGGTGGAAATTGACGAGTATCAAAACTATGACAAAGCTCTTGGAGCGTTAACAGAGGCGTACAAGTGCATGGCGAAGGCCAAGACAAAAAACCCCACCGATCAAGAGGAGAAAGTAGCTTACCTTAAACAGAGAATAGGATTTTTAAAGAAGTTTGTTCAAGCGAGAAGGTAAGTAGTGGTAAAGACATATGCTTCTTTACAAGATTTAGGTGACCTAATCCTCTTACGATAGAGTCACGACATTTATTGCATTAAGTCAGTCCAGTTATCTCACAGGCACAAACGAGTATTTTTTTGTGAAAGCATCGCTGTAAAAATTAACGTAAATGATCTGTATACCACATGGTAAACCGTATGTCAGGAAGACTTGCCATATTTCACCCCCTCAGGTACTCTTCTATAGAAAATGGTGGGGTGCTTATTTGAAAATTCTAAAGAAACCCCTAAGAAGGAACTGGAATCTGGGTTTGTAGGGGTGGCTCCGATTCATTTGAAGCCTCATCCGAGAGGTTCCAAAAAAATCATTTGAGTAGCAAAAGTTCTCAACATTTTTCGACCCCACCCCCTAAACGGTCACAGATCTTATGGCGGTCATCTTGCGTTGAAGATTCCTTATATAAGTGGCATTAATCCACCAATTTTAACTCGTAAAAGGGGCGACGAACATCCGTGTTATTTTTGTAGAGGAGTACCCGTTTATCAGTCTCTTAGTAGTCTCCCTCGCAGCCATTTTTGTCTCGTCACGCAACGGGAGGAGCGAGGAGACTAGTCTCTTTGCACACCTCTTATGATTTGCCTTTTTAAGTTGTGATAAGGTTTGTCAGTTTCGCTATACGTTCGTCTTTTGTAGGACATACGAAGAGAACCCAGAAGAAGCGATTAATCAGTGCCATATACTACTGGAAGAACCGGATCTTGAAACAGCTGTGCGAGGTGGAGATGTTTATGGGGTCATCACAGAACACTACGCAAGGCAGCAAAATTACTCCAAAGTAAGTTTTTGACCGAGACTTGTATGCGTAAGGGTTTTAAAGCGAAGTTTCAAATCAAGTTATTGGCTGTGGCAATGGACCAACGCTTTTCTCTTGACGATGTCGTAAAACCCAATCATTTCTCCAGCACATTTGTGTTATGACATCTTTCCCAGTGCGAGTTTGTGGTCACGGGCATTATCTTGTTGAAACTGGTAGCCCTAAGTATGCAACTGTTATACTCTTCTGTAATCAGTCACCTAGCAAGTGGCCTTTCGCTTTAAGGAATTTGATGTCAGCTTTGTTTGTTTTCGTATTTTTATTCCATTCGTATATACTAGTTTTCGTACAGAGCGCAGTTAATTGAGTCCATAAGATTCGAGGACGAGAACGAGATTTAACTTAGTTTTTCGCGTATTAACAAAAAATAGACAACCCGGAAAGCTAAATTGCCGGACTTTTTTCACCAGAAAATTTAGCACGGTTATTTTTATTGAATGAGGTTTAAAAGCCCTCTCCCGCACGCAAAATAATAAAACGTCTAACATTTGATAACTTGCTTCCGTCGTTACAACATTTTTTTTTTTTTTTTTTTTTTTTTTTTTTAATATTTTTTAATTAAAGCATTTCTTACGTTTACATACAAAATAGAAATTAAGAAAGAGAAAAAAAAAAAAAAACACACACACACATATATAGTACAAACAAACAAAAAAAAAATACAAAGCTAAACAAAGCTATTACAGCAATAAGTTACTTAGCATGTAAATTACAATGACATCTCTTTAAACTTATTGTTGAAATTAATCATAACATCACTTTTACGTAAAAACGCTTATTAACTTTTCCCACTTTCTAAAATGATTGTTTAATTTGTCTCTTTTCCTGGCAATATGGAGTTCGATGTTATAAATACGCCTTGTCCTGGCTATAAAACCTTGAAGAGAAGGTATACCATTCTGGTATTTCTGAGAGTAAATATAAAACTTACCCAGAAGCAACATATGGTTAAACAGGAGAAAATCTTCTGCAATATCGAACTTACCAAAAATGACGTCCTCCTCTTTAAGGTTATCAACAGAGACGTTATTATCGCGCAACCAGGACAAGACATGTTTCCAAAAACTAGATGATACTCTACAGGAAAAGAGTAAATGCTCTACGGATTCAACCTCTGTTTGGCAGAAAGCACAGGATGGCGACTCAGCCAAGCCGAAACGAAACAGTTTTTCGTTTGTAAAGACAATACGGTTTAAAATTTTAAACTGAAATTCTCTAATGTTGTGCGAAAAGGTAGCGAATAAACACTTTTCCAATCAATATCAATGTTTGAATACTTTGCAGCTAACTTTACTTTAGCAGTAGGCGTTGTTTGTTTTTTCTCCAGGAAAAGCCGGTAGATTTGCTTTGAGGAAGCATCAAGAATTGGAACCAAATTGTTACTTATTAGGATAGCAGGTGAATCCGGAAGTGGATCAATCACCGGTGCAGTAGTTGCCCTTTTAATTGTCAAGCGCCAACTGGCAGGCATAGAGTTAATAATACCCATAATGAAGAAACCTTGCTCTGGATTGAGATTTTCTTTAGTTGAAAATAAATCGCAAATTTTTAAAAACCCTAAATCTGCAATATCTCTACGATACACAGATTTCTTATTAATGCAGAGAAGCTTGTTATTCCAAATAACTTCATTTGCAATTTCATGTAGCAAGCTGGGTGTTTTTGCATTTACTTCTGACCACGCATCGAGACATTGCTTGTAGAAACTTGGTAAATAAATTCTTAATTTAGAAGTATCAAAATTACAATGCAATATGAGCTTCCCACCAACGGGGATAAGAACCTCATTTAAAAAGCTTTCCACGGACTTTTATAGTCTTCCAAATATTTTTTCATACATATCACTCGTCTGGTACGAACCATAGAATCAATATCGAGCATATTTAAGCCACCCTTCTCAACTTCCGAAATCATTACATTTCGTTTTACTTTATCTATCCCATTCCAAATAAAATAGTAAAAAAGCGAGTCGGCCTCTTTGATAAGGTCTTTAGAAATTGGCAACACCGACGCTCTAAACATAAACTTAGGGATGGCAAAGGTTTTTACAATTTGTATTCTACCTAAGAGAGAAAGACCACGCCATTTCCACAAATTGATCGTCTTCTTAAGTGATTTCAAAGTATTCCTAAAATTCAATTCATCTCTTTGTTTAGCGTCATAGCCAAAGTAGACGCCTAGAATTTTAATAGTGTCACAAAGATTAGGCATATCAGAATACCCCTCCCACAGAGAACTACTATTTCCTAAAGCTAAGGCTTCGGTTTTTTCATTATTTATTTTTAAACCAGAACATTCACGAAAAGTAGTCAGCGTAACGAATAGGTTGGTATAAGAACTACTGTCTTTGATAAAGCAGGTCATGTCATCAGCGAAAAGGGAAAGTTTAACAGGTTCATCTCGTATCGTAATACCCTTAATGCCATCATCTTCTCTTATCTTTATAGCTAAGGTCTCCAAAGCTATTATGAACAGGTAGGGAGAGAGGGGATCTCCCTGCCTTACTCCCCTACTTAGTGCAAAAGGTCCTGTTGTAAAACCATTGTTCATTACACAGCTAGAGGCGTTGTTATATAAGACCCGTATCCACTGAATAAAAGAAGGACCAAAGTTAAATGCATGTAATACTCTTAAAAGGAAATTTAAATTGAGCGAGTCGAAAGCTTTTTCAAAGTCTATAACCACTAGAATCCCAGGTATATCTTTGTACCTAGCATATTCAATCACATCATCGATCGTTCTGACGGCATCAAAAATTGTTCTCCCCTTTACAAACGCGTTTTGATTAAAATGAATTACTTCAGGAAGCACCTTTTCCAAACGCTTTGCCAAAGCTTTAGACGCCAATTTAGCATCAACATTTACAAGAGATATTGGACGCCAATTCTTCACCAACCTTTTGTCTTTTCCTTTCTTTTCAATTAAGGTGATAACGGCCTGTTTCTGTGAGTTCGATAGTTCACCGTATTCGAAAGCATAGTTCAAACTATCAACTACCAACTTTCCAAGCAAGGGCCAAAAGGCTAAGTAAAACTCGGCTGTTAAACCGTCGTTCCCTGGCGATTTATTCGTTTGGAAGGTCTGTAATACATTATAGCATTCATCATATCTAAGGATACCCTCGCAAACATTCCTCTTCTCCTCGGCTAAAAATGGAACATCGGTGAGATCATTTATATAAACGAAGAAATTGTCTGCGTGTCTGCGGAATTTCTACCATCATAGAGATTAGAATAATATGATTCCAATTCATTCATAATCTTTTTTGGGTCGCTAGTTAATTCTCCAACAGTTGTTAAGATTTTGCGGACACTGCTTTTAGTTTTGTTTGAATTTTCTAAATTCAAAAAATATTTGTTGTTTTTTTCACCCATTTCATACCAGGTTGCCCTAGAGCGAATGATTGCCCCTTGTGTAATGTAATCGTACAATTGATCATATTCTGTTTGAAGGCAATCCAGTTCCTCGAGATTTCCACTATTTGGATCAATATCACATTTTTCTGTACATTCCTTCAGCTTATCTTCCACCTTTTGTAGTTTTGTTCTTCTTTCACGGGCTTTACCTTTACTGTATGTAATTGTTTGCTGTCTTATTTTGTATTTAATTAAATCCCATAAAACACGCTTATCCTGAACCTCTTTAAATTCCTCTAACCAATTCACATATTCAGTGGTTAAAAGTTCACAGTAGTCCGAGTCATTTACTAAGTTCGAATTGAATTTCCAGAAATTCGGTCCTCTCTCAGTTTCATCTAAGCCGCAAATTGAAAGGGTTATTGCCGAATGGTCAGTTTTTATTGATGTTTTAATCTCCGCTGAAATTATCTCATCTTGCAAACTGTCGCTTATAAGCCAAAAATCGCTCTGCACAACCGGAGTTTTTTGACGCCAAGTAAATCGTGATGTAGTGGGGTTCCTAATACGCCAGATATCAACCAGATCGAAATCGAGGTGCATATCTTCAACTAATATTGCGGAGTCTTTCTTTCTGTTGTTTCCGCCCCGTCCATCTAAGTCAGGGTCAAGTATGACGTTAAAATCGCCTCCGACGATAATTGGGTAATCCTGTTCTGTTCTAGCCGCTTTCAAAATTTCTGATATTTCTTTAAAAAAGGTGCATTGTTCACTACATTTGTTTGGAGCGTATATATTTAAAAGAAAATATGGTGAATCCTGAATGGAAACCTCTAAGAAAACATAGCGACCTTGAGAATCAACCTTGATATATCGCATTTGAAAGTCTAAGTTATCCCTTACCAGTACAAGTACACCTCGACTATGGCTACTACCGTGCGAAAAGAACATGTTTCCTTTCCACTGTTTTCTCCAGATATTTTTGAGTACTGTAGGTTTCTTGCAGAAAACAAACATCGGCTCCAGAATTTAAAAGCCAGCTAAAAATTGCTTTCCGCTTTTCAAAAGTACGAATCCCTCGAGCATTTAGTGACAAAAGGCTAAAATCAACGTTACTACGCCCTACTTCACCAAAGGGAAAAACAACTTCATTAGGTGGGAAAAGTTAAGCGTCAGTTTGGCACCTTCAAACTTTAAAGAATATATCCTCATTAACGCGCCAGAATAGCTTTGAAAAACATAGTAAAAGCAAAGCAGAACATCTACAAAAGCAAAAACGAAAAAATTACATTTCAACGAGATACTGAAAAACACAAAACTTAAAAGAGCAGCAAGATAAATATCCTTAACGCTGCCCTTGAGGATGGAACTAATTAAATAATTCGACATCTCTCCTAGAGAGCTTTTGCTGCATGGTTATAATATACAATAACCAAACGATAACCACCTTACAGCCTTGCTATAACAAATAAAGGTCACAGATAATATAACCCTTACGCAGAAATGAACTTGCCATCAATAAAGAGTTTATCCGGTTCCGATTTACTAAAGGATACTTTTTGGCCCCTTTTTTTAGCTTCCTTTAATTTGGGCATTTGCTTGCGCCTTCTCTCTATGATTTCCTGAGGGAAGTCTTGCAAAATCATATACTCAGTGCCTTTCAATTCAAACCCAGCACGAAGCACTGTCTCGCGATCTTGATAGCGTAAAAAACGGTCTAATATCGGCCTGGGCTTTCCACGTACGGATTTACCGATCCGATGCACTCGTTGAAACTCCATATTCCTCTTTGGATCCCCAAAGCCAAGGACATCATGAAGAAACTCACACAAAACATCAATTGTGCCAACCGCATCTTTCCCCTGCGAAGCGCTGGCTTCGTTTTCCGGTATGCCAAAAAATTTCAGATTTTCTCTCCTGCTGTACGATTCGAGATAAAGGTGTTGCGTGTGCAAATATTCTATTTGCTTATCCTTGTCTTCTACCGTTCCACGAAGCTCTTCAACTTCTTTGTTGAGATATGTAAGACTCTTATCCATACCTTTGATCGAACTTTCCACAGCACGTGCGTCTTCTTTCATCTTGTCGATAGTTGATTCGACGTTCCCCAATCTGCTTGTTAAATCCTTCAACGTTGCCTCAATTGCATCGAGTTTCTCCAGTTTCTTAAGTTCCCCAAGAATTTTATCGAGTTTTTCACTAACGTTCCCAGCCATGTTTAAGGCTTGGAGAACCTCGTCTTCCTCGGCTAAACTCTTTGAACGCTTTTCCCGCGGAGAACTTGACTCAGACGAATCTGAATTGCTTCTCTCTGATATTGTACGTTTCAAAGAAGAAAGGATGGTTTCCATATACAAGAAATGCAGGCTGCCAGAAAATTAACTCAATAACCAGAGCGGAGCTCTCGAAAACACGTCTACTCGCTACGCATGCCAGCCCCAGTCCCGCTACAACATTCTTGCTAAAACCAGTAGACGAATGACGACGGCTGTCACTTTTTGCCGCCAAAATGACGCTGGTTCGCGCGTGCGCACTTCTTAATATTTTTTTTGTGTATTTTAATGAATTTTTTGTTTTAAAATGTTTTACATTTTTTTTTACATTCTGACTTATGAACACGGAACACGTAAAGAAAAGATACAAAAAACGGAAAGGAAAACTAAACATTATACATCGCAGACTAACACACAATTACATACTTACAAAAAAGAAAACAAACGAAACAAAAACCCAGTACCTTCTTTTCTATTTACATGAAAAAAAAAAAGTAAGATAAAATAAATAAATAATAAAGATTAATAATAAATAAAGTAAGCGGAGAAGAGATCGTATGCTAATCAGTTTTATATTTGCCCCATTTCATATTGTGGGTCTCCAACTTATTGTTTGACTCAGCGATCATTGTCTCTATTAAGAAGACAGTATTAATTTTGGAATGAAGAACTCTGATGGACGGAGGATATTTGTTCTGTCTACAAGAGTATAGATATTGTTTTGCCAGTAATAAAATATGATTCACAAATATCTCATCCTCACATCCAATAATACCAAACAGTATATCTTTGTCTGAAAGATTTTCAATCTTGACCTTATGATCAACAAGCCATTTTATAACCTCAGACCAGAAATTCTCAGTATAATGACAAGACAGGAAGAGATGTTCGAGGGATTCGTCCGATTCACCACACAAGGAGTACGCTGGAGATGGTATAATACCAATTTTGCATAAGAAGGTATTTGTCACAAGGCATCTGTTTAATAATTTATACTGAAATTCGCGAGTCTTTGTATCTAAGGCAACACGATATGGCAAGCTATAGATCTTTTTCCAGTTCAAAGTATCATTGACAAAATTAGCATCAAACTTTAGTTTAGCAGTTGGTGGAGTGACGATTCTGTTTCGAAGTTCTTTATAAACAATTTTCGAATACGCTTTTTCAAGTAAAACAATTTGACCACTTAAACGTAACTTAATCTCATCACGCAAATTGAATGGTGTGTCACCTGTATAGATGCAGGATTTCAACGATTCACGCCATTGAGTTGGTAGAGCGTCTATTAAAGAGACAAGCCTAAAAGCATCCAGCGGCGAAAGGTTCAAGACTCTCAACTCACTTTTGATTATAAGTTCATGTTTATTCGAGATTAAATCACCCACTCGAAAGATCCCCTTCTCAGCGAGATTTCGAAAATACACAGACTTGTCACCAACACAAATAAATTTGTTGTTCCATAAGATAACTTTTGACAAGTCTTTTCCATTTAAATCCTGTATATTTAAATTATTTACCGCAGAGCACTTTGCAAAAGATTTTAAGCATTCTTCATAAAAGGCTGGTAATTTGATAGTCAATATTGAGAAAATCTCGTCCTCGTAGTCCTCAGTCCTCCTGGTCTTAGTATAGAATCTAAAGCTCTCTAATGCTTGAGACGCGCTAACTTGAATATGCCATTCATATCGAAAGCACATTTTACAGTTTTTCTTACTCTAGCAAATTTTTCCATTCTTCAGGCGTATTCCGTTATGGAGGAAATGAGGCGTAGAGTACCCAACGTTAACATGGCGTACTACGTGAACATGAAGACAATAGAGGCCACTCACAAGGCTGTGGGCGTGCCCTTGGGGAGGTGTATGGGCGCCGAACGAGAGATCCGGGGGGAGCTAGACGAGGATGAAGGAGAGGAGGTGGAGGAAGAGGTTGAAGAAGAAATGATGAATGGACATGATGATTATTAGCTACCAGGACGCAACAAGTGGAGGTAGAGAACTGGAAACTAATGAAAGTCAAACTGGCTTTGGTTAGTTTTTACTGACTCAGTTCCAATACAACGATAGGCGAGAAGAGAGAGACTGGAAACTATACAAATCAGCATAGCAAATGTTATTGAGTTAACAGGACTGGACTGCTGGGGAGAGATAATGACTGGAAACTAGTAAAAATACACGGAAGTGATTGTTACTTATACAGGACAAGTAAGGAGAGTAGCGAATGGCGGGAGGACGCCAGAACGAAAAGAGGTTAAAGATATTGAAGGAGATTTTAAAAGTAGAATTTGATTTGCTAACGAATTAACAGGACCAGAACAGAGTAAAACAGCGAAAAGTATTCTTTTAAAAACTTTAAAAAGGACAAATCAAGAGAGCTGGGATGAGAATCAGAGCAAGTCACAGAAATTCGGCTGGTGGTTACTTGGAGTACGGACAGAATACAACATCTTCTGCAATAAATGGCGATAAGAGGACAGTAAAAAGCCTTTGCTGATCACTTTGCAACTTACCAAATTTGTGCAAATCCTGCTGGCTGAAGCATTGATAAGTACCCTCCTCTTCAGGGGCAGTCGCCATTCTGTGTTAAGAAAAAAATTCCATCGAAAGAAAGTTCATAAAATAATGTAACGTGGTAAGATGTGTTTCTAGTGAATAGCTAGATGTTTGGACGGTTAAAACGAACTTAATTTATTATCATATACGTGGGAGTTACATCCCATTGGCACTTACGGTACGAAAAAACCGGCAAAACACTGCAAAACGAGTTGAATAACAATGTTGCGCCTTATACCACACATATAAAACCTGTCTTGCAACAAATCAAGTTGTTAACAGGTTTGAACATTGGTGTTAAAACGCGAAGTTTTTCTTAACTTGCAGCAATGTTGAAAAACAAGTTGCACGTTTTTTGTTGCCCGTTTTTCGGTACCTTAACCGTTTTGGGCGCGGCACCCATTGATGCATAGAATGTAAATCTGCGTAGACGTAGTTTGTTGTAGAACCCATAACGCTGTATTTCTACGTGGCGTTTGTCATACATACTGGTTGAGTTACTATGAACCGTTTCAATTTTTTTTTTTAAAAAAAAGTTTAAGATGCAGGGATTTTCAGTTTCTCAAATTATCTGAACCGTCTTCGTGAATTAGGACAGAAAGATATCAACGAAGGTGAAATCTGAAAAGTGTTTTTTTTTTAGTGTACATTCGGTGTAAATAATGGTATTATATTCACTTTCAAAGTACTTACAAATGCTCGGTTTCTTGCATACTGTTGTATTTATTTGTTATCAACACGTTTGTTTAAAGTATCCTGTAAATATGTTTAAAGTTGAATATGAAATAAATAGGGCCTATATGGTGTGCTTTCCTAAAGATAGTCTATATTCGCTTTCGCCATGACCGCTGAATAAATGTACTGAAGGCGTACTTTTTAAGGTTAGGTTCGATTTCCACTGTCGCTTAATTTTTTCCGTGCGCCGTACGAACGTAAATTTTACGCGCGCAAAAATAATTGAAGCAATGCATGAAAGGTAGCACTTAAACGTAAAAGTTGAGCGACCTTCAACTTTTATGAGTTCGCGCGACTTGCTATATTTTTCCTCTAGTTTATTTATGCGCTTAAAAATTACGTGCGTAAGCACGGGAAAATTACGCTACTGTGGAAATCCATCCTTAGGCTCCATTTGAAGTGAATATATTTACAAATTTCAGAGAGAAGAAGACCTGTTTACAACTCTGTCTAGCGGTAATTTGCAATTCTTAAAAAGAAAAGGACTATTGAAGTCAGACTTGTATACTTCCACAAGATGAATAGGGAGCTTAAAATGTAAAAACGAGGACAGACACGAGAACCTCAAAAAAAGGCTCTTGGTCTAATGAGAAAATCAATAACGGCACGTGCATTACACCGTACAATAGACCTTGTCACGCGGCGGCCATTTTGTCCCAAGAGATTAAAAAAGCTTTGTATTTGCACGGCCACCTCGTTCTCACTGCGAGGCTAACCGTGCAAAAACAAAGCTTTTTTAATCTTCTGGGACAAAATGGGCCGCGTGGCAAAGGTCTTTTCACGTTTTATGGAGGACGTGTAAACGGGCCACCAGAAAGTTTTCTCTTTCTGAACTTAAATGTGTTCTAGGGAATTCAACTCCAGGTGGGTCTCCACATTTGGCAAAGTGAGTAAGTTGGATTAACCACGATGAAGATTAAAAAAACGGGAATTCACTGTTTTTGAAAAGAAATGTTCTCGCCCCGTTGTAACCTGATACAAACAACAAGCCGCAAACCTGTCGTAAATGGCCATTAACTGAGCATAGATTAGGAAAAAAGGTAACGACAAATCCAAGTTCAGGTAAGTGAGATTTATTTTAATATTTACACTGTTATTCTCAAGTTTTGACAACTACACTGAAATTCTCATAATTTTTCGTAATATGCAAAACAGTATCAAAACATGCTGTAATTTATGTACCGAGCTTGGGCTGCCTGTGAATTGTCTATATGGCCTGTATTGGTTACCAACAAGAGGGCATTGTTACTGCCTAAACATCGCCAAACATTCCTTGGTCTATTTCAATGACAAACTTAAGTCAAATCTTAAAGTTAAAATGTCAAATATGGCCTTTCACTGCTTTGTGTGGGCGCTAGAGAGGTAAAAGTTGGGGTGGCGGGAGGGGGCGGGGAGTTTAAACTCTTCTTTTAGCTGGAAGGAAGACGCTTTCTACTTCATTACTGTACTAAAATCTCAAAGCAGTTTAAGCTTTGATTCATCTTTTTGTCGTTCCTCGCCCACTTTGCCAACAGTCTCCTTTCGTCGTCTTGATTGGGGAGGAGAAAAAAAGGCTGTGCCTGAATGGCGTCAACAGTCAAGCCTTTGAAGTCGCCGAAGCCAGAAACACTGGACTAGTTGAGTCCTGTTCTCTGTCGTCAAACTGGTTTTCCGAGTGCGAGCATCCCTTTATTGATAAACCGATGGTCATAACTGAGCCCGCTTTACCAGGCGCATAGCTTTTAGACCTGGGTTCAACACGAGAAACGAATACTAAGTAATCTACTTGTAAGCATCAACAACCGCGGATAAAAGGGCAAAGAGACTAAATTTTACTGGATCTTATATTTTGAAAAATGAAAATATAGGAATCAGTTTGTCTGCTGACCAATTAAGTACGTCGACTAAGGAAGACACTCGCAGGTTTCAGGAGGGCATCGAAAGGCACACGAAAACACACTTTGTTTGCCAAGCAAAGACCCTGGGACTTCTTATATTTAAAAAAATATGAAAATAAAGTCATTTTTCTCACCCCTGCGGGCTTCAATTCTAAAAACACTGAGTCGTGTGGAGCGGGAGTCTGCTGGGAGGTGTTTCAAGGAATAATGGAGCAATATTTAAGAAAAACATGTTTTAGTTTGGGGGAGTTAGGAAGAATCTTTCCAGTTTAACTTTATGCACTTGGCATGAACATGTTGATACTGGGAAGAAGCTGAAAAAAATTCACGGCCCAAATTCTGACAGAACCAGGGCGGATAAAGGTTGGGCGGTGAAACGAGCGCTCCGCTCTTCATTTATGTGTGATGCGGAGTAGGACTGGCACGAGCGCTCTTTCCGCGCTTCCGGTGCGCTTGAAGGCCGGCGAAATTTTCCTTTTTGGAAACCGGAAATCCTATTTTCTTTCTGTAATTTCAGGCTACAATGTGAAATAGATAAATTCGTTTCATAACAATATCAATAAACAGTTTCATATGTTTGTACCTGTACGTCTATAAGTCAAACTTGTTGGTCGTATAATGCCAAAATTTGAGTTTAATTTGAAAGTGTTGAATACCTCCTCCTTCCACTAAATATCGCCTAATCGTCTTTCGCCGTTTCGTTTGCAAAAGCTTAACACTTCTTAACCTCAATTTTTACATATGTTAAAGGAGGATAAATTTTACATAACATAACAAAAAATTAGATTGATATATATTGATATAGTGGCGTTGTACTGCTTCAAACTTTGCTTCCCGGGTGCAACGCGCCATGGCGATTCGCGCAATGCGTTGCAAATCCGGCAACCGCAAGTAAACAAAAGTTATTGAGGTTAGTTGTAAGGTTTTTTCTCCGTTTTTCTCTCTAAAACAAAGCAAGGTAAACCCAGTAAAAACTGAGGGGAAACTAATTTTGAAGTTTTGAAGAAACAGAAAGACGTATGAGATGTTTTTTTTCAAAATTAAAAAGAGGGATGATGGTGATTGAAATTAGCATAATTTTACCTTGCACGAGCTGCAGGCATTTATAAAATACACGTCATCTAGTTATGAAACAGGATCTGCTGTCTTTTAGTTTTGCCATGGATGACATGGATGAGATTTTCCTTCGTGCTTTAGACAGTACTTGGTTGTTTTTGTTTTGGAATAACATCGACATTGGCGAGTAGTAGAACGAAAATATAATTCAGTGGTAGAGTCATGGAAGTAATAAAAGAAACCTTTTGAAAGAGATGTTTGTCTACTCCAGCTAAACCTCCCGCAAAAAATAGCAACATTTGCCTCTCGGAGACAACGTACCTACACAAAGGAACGAGGAAGAAGTGCAAGAAAACAAATCAAGCCGCCATAATTCAGTGAAAGCGGCAGTGTCTAATGTACAAACCACATCGTATCGCAAGCCCTGACCGAAGTCGAAAACCATTTCTAAGCAGAGTCGCAGTCCACTGCATCTCACCTTTTTGCTCGGACGCGCTCGTTTCACCGCCCAACCTTTATCCGCCCTGGACAGAACCGTCGAGAAATTACGCATACGACACAGTATTATTGTAGTCGACACGACAATATAAAATTCGCACGACATTCTTGTGTTGAGAACACCTCTCATTCCGGTAACTGCAATTTCAAAGAAGTCTCTGAAAAGGGAAGTGGTTTTCGTTGGACAACTGCGACGCAAATAAATAATTAATTCAAGTGCACTCTACAATGGTTTACGGATCACAGATCCCCACGTAAACCTCAGCATATAGCTAATGACATTTTAATGGACAAAGTTACTGTCAACCATAAACAGCACTTTTCCGGCGTTGTTTCGTGCCGACGTTTTAAAAGTTGGTTTAGTTCCTTGTAGGCGAAGAACAGTCATCCGGTGAACGTCGATTTGATCACGAAACTCACAGGAAACAATAAGAAACTGATTAGCAGCTCTGACAATCTTGGACGGAAAATTTCAACCCCCGCTCCCTAACCCCAAATTAAGGATGGGAAAATTTTGACTTTTGCGTGGCTCCCGCATCTCACCGTTAATTTCGCGGGACGGAAGGCCGGAAGTTTGCTTTTCAATTCTATTCTGTTCAAGATTGTACTGAGCTCCTGTCGCCACATGGCCAGCTCCATTTAATGTAGTTTGAGTGTACGGTCCACATGTTGCTGGAGGCGCTGTCTACAAGACCTACGTAGCTTAGTCAACTCAACGGAATAGCTGTGTTTGTTCAATCCCTAAGGTTGTCTGTATCTGTAATAGTTAATAAACAAAAAAAGACTTCTGATTAAAGATTTGTGAACTAGACCGTTTGCTTACAGCTCATACGAAGCACAATTCCGGTTTCTAATGAAATACTGATGGTTTCCTTACATCAAAATAGTCAAAATGAGTAAATTATCCTGAAAAAATTATAAGTTACCACGGGGTAAAGTTAGGAAAGAAAAGTTTGAAAGTTATCTGTACTGAGTGTAGGCATTTTATTGAATAATGGCACACTGCACAGCTGTTTTTTGTGTTTTTTTGTCTCGCTTGAGCGGGCTGGTAGTAGGGCTAAAAAAGTGAACATTCAAGCTACATCTTTATAAAAGTTTGTCCTAAAGAGTAACATGTCGTAAAAGCATGAATCGTCGCCACTTCTTTCTTATCGCTTAGGCCCGGTTCAGACGCCGTACTTTTCATGAGCCGAACCTAATACATTGAATTAAGTACATAAAAAGTTCGGCGTCTGAATCAATTAGGAACGCCTGTTTCAATTTGGAACGGCTCACCCGTTCTTTTCGCCTAGCCCGGCCGGGAATTTCGCCTTTGGATCGACTTTGGAACGCCTTTGATTCATCAGACGCCGAACTTTTCATGTACCGAACCTAATGCATAAATTCTTATAACGTATTTTGTAAGCAGTTTGACCAAAATGCGCATTTTTCGCCTTCTGAATTTAGTTCGGCTGGAATTAAGATCGGCGTCTGAATCAATTTAGCCGGTCTAAATAATTTGGGTCAGCCTTAATTCGAATTAGGTTCGGCTCATGAAAAGTTCGACGTCTGAACCGGGCCTAAGTGTGTTATTTAAGGCAAGGCGCAAGTATTTGAACCATTGTGATTATATTTCAGCTGTAACATGCATCGCCGTTGGTTTGAGGGCATTTTTGTTGCTTGGTTCAGTTCATCTGTACTCGATGTTTTCATCACGAACACGATGACGCCATAACAGGCTAACTTGACTTGTTCAAGCTTTTCTTGGCCACTCAATAGCGAAAGGGTGTGTTCGCTTGATCAAGAAAAACTGACAATGGCAAGCGAATAATATTTTTAAAATGGCATTCAACAAATTCGCGAGCTAAACAAAAATACACTGAAAGTACAAGTGAAAGATCAAAACAGGAAAATACCTCTGTGGAAAAAATCAAGACTAGCCTTGACCCACTTTATAATGAAACAAAAACGACAGATATCATATTAAAAATAACTTGCAAAATACTTCATAACAATATTTAGAGAGAAAGAATGAGTGTTCATTATTTTTTTTTCTTGAAAGTAAAACAATCAAAGCAATTTAGATATGTATGATGTATTTCGTGTTTATTGAAAGATTCAAAATGCCTTTGAGCATTCTAAGACCATCTGACGGACTAGGGATAACACTAGAAATATCATGCACAGTTTATTGGTTATCGACACCGGTAAAAAATGGTTTACTGAGATAAAAAATAGATACCAGACCGTTAAGCAGTTTAATGTACGAAGGAAGTTTAGATTCCGCTACTCAATGAAGTTGTTTAAGTTGTGTTGGAGCTACAGCAGGAATGGGGAAAAATTGATACAAAGCCAGTGATTATTTTCGATGACGCGGCACTGTGTATCGCCGGCGGGCTTGTGATAAAATTTAATGAATTCGACGTTCTACATGTTAAAACGATCACATCTTAATACTTCCTAAACGGAACTTCTTTTGACGGTCAAAAATTTGTAAAAGTTTAGCATATATATTTCTACTATCTATGTTCTGGGCTGTTAAAACTACTCCAATATTCTCTGAACTGAGAACCCTCTGTTTAGAACTGAGAAAAGAGTAATTCAAGTTGCCATAAGCCCAGAACTTCGTGAGAGTTTTTAAAGTTCCTGTTTAGTGTAGTTTCTAATTTTTTGTTTATCGGCGTTGCGATTTTCATCTGCTGGGCGAACGAGTAGCGTCAAATCCATCTAAAAAACTCTGTCCGGTCAGCTCTTTTAACCCCTTGCCCATAATGACTCACTGTAAGACGTGTATGCCTTTACAGTGGAAAAAAAAATACAACCACGGGAAGCAGTGGTATTACAGAATACCCGGCTGGGAGGTTAACCCTACCACTAGTGCTTTACCCCGTATCTCCACTGGAGTCATTGTAAACAGCCCTTTCACCTGCCCTTAGGCTTTTATCAATTGCTTTTGCTGATTACACAAACGTGAAACTTCTTTTGGTGATTGTTTTAGCCAGGGTCGTTAGTTATTCGGCTTTGAACTGGCTCTTTTAGTCATTTAATTGTTGTTTTCCCGTTTGTGAAAATGGACGTTCGTACAATTCAACTAGTTGTACTTGCTATTTGTTTGGAAACAAGGAAACGTGAACGTGTGGATTTTGGCGACAAGGAAACGGCTAAAGTGGTAATTAGGAAATAAACGAACGTTATTTTCGGAGAATGTGTTACATCATTTTTGGGTCGTAAGGGATAATCTTCAAACAAGTAGGTACCTTAAGATCCGTCGGCAACGAGAACAACAAAAAAGCAAGGAGTTTAAAAAACAAAAAGATCAACTTCATTCGTGCCTCCCCTTTTTTTTTCAATTGTTTGCCATCGCGCGCTGCATGACTACGACGCGGTAAACATGTCTCAAGTTCACGTTATGAAGGATACAAACAAACCACGACAATCTTTTTCCCTCTCTCTGAACTTACGGATAAAGTTCTTAGTACTTTAATTCCAGGATAGTTCGGCCACATTTGACAAAGCAGGTAAGTTGGAATAATCGCGATGAAAATTGAAAGAACGCGAATTCACTTCTAAAGCGACGTTTTCGCCGCCCTCGCCGTCCGCGGTAACAAAAGACGCTAAGAAAATTTTCTTGGCCCGATTTTACTCACAGAACGGTCGAATAATAACGGTGCAGTCATCGTAGACGAGATTATAGAAAAATGACCGGCTTTGTTCCGAAATAACGCGGGAAAACACTCTTTTTCGGGTATTTAATTGCGACTTTACGGATTTTTTTGTAAGTGACATGTGCCGAATCTACAGTGTAATGCAAAGAGAGAGTACAAATGATGATTTTGGGCACCATTAGAATTAAAATTCGGCGCATGAAGTCAAGTGCACTCTACATTCATTCACTTTCCCGTTTCTAACTGGTAGCTTCCTTAAATCAAACTGAAGCAAGTTTCTACAATAATAGTATAAGCCAGGATTTTGTAGAGCCCCCTCAGTGTGAAACTAGACCTGTTTTCCATGAATGCCGTGTATAGTAATGGTTTAGCAACCCTTTTGCTATATAAATCTTATCATTAAGATTTCTGTACTTTATATGCTACTTGGGTGGGTGTCACCTATAAGCCGGGAAGTATAGAGCTAAAACCGACAAGTGAACATTCCAGTTGCATGCTTCTATAAAGTTTTCCATGTTTTGTTTTTTCTTTTAGTCATTTACTGTGTTAGTTTACTACAAGGTTTACGTTTCTGAAAAGTGAATTGAGGCGAACTGAACTTAAAATCTACTGGTGAAATCTCAATGGCAAACTCTGGAAGTGACCGCCTAGGTTTGCCACGTCAGTTCGGGTGAAATCAGTAAAACCGATTGATAATTCAATGTAAAGAGATTATCTTAACAGTAATTTCCTTTTCCTCTACGTAAAAGTGTCCAAAACTGTTACTAGCAAACTAGGTGTTTTACAAGTAGTAGATGAAAGTTCAGACCATCAGCCGGATATTTGTTTCTATAAGCTCAGCAAATGTGTACTTCTATAATAGGCAAACCTACCCCTCAGAAAGTTTACTCTACCTTCAGAACATTCTTTCTGAAGGACGAATGCTACTGTTTATTTTTATTTCGATGTATAGACGCTTAGATGACCGAGTTTAGTATACAACAACACTGAACAAAGTTAACTATAGCCTTCAAAAATGTGGTAAATACGGTTTTTGATTAAGCATTCTATTATCTTTTGACTAAGCCAGCCCTATAGCAAACACGTTTAATGACTTCTTGATCGCGGGTCATTAGTCATCTAGCTCTAAACGAGCCTGTTTTTAAAAATACACTAATGGCTTTGTGGTTTGTCATTTAATTGTTATTTTCCTGTTTTATTTTTCCGTGTAGAATATCAGCAAACTTTGCTACGTGATCGCCCTTAGGCTGCGAGTGCTTGTTGCGACATTTACTTTGCGGTTGTCGTAACTCACTGACCTCTAGTATTTCAGTAGAGAGTTTACGAATGTCTTTAACAAATGAACCAATTCAAACTGAAGATTATGTTTAAAGTGATAAAAATGCTGGGTCAAAGTCAGTCATTGTGTTATTTATGTACTATACTCTTAGAATGAAAATTACTGAAACCGGGTGTCCCAAGGGTCTATATTCTTTTTGATAAGTGGATCACTGCTTTTTACAGTATAGCTGTATCTTATTATTTTATCCATCTTTAAGGGGTGCTTATTAAAGAAAAAGTTGTACAGGAAACCGCTTTGAAAAGAAAAGATACTTTCCGCAATGTTTGATTAACGAAAACAACGAATTGACGTATTTTTAACTTGAGAAAACTATTTTTAACAAATTTTCCTTTTTTCCTTATTTGGATGCGCGCGATGTTCTTTTCAAAGTTTTCTCTATAAAACGGAATTCATTTTTCTCTCTTAATCATAACTTTCAAACGCTGCCTGTTGCTGCAGTGAAGGACTGGAAGATATTGAAAACTCTGAGGTAAGTACAGTAATGATTGCATTTCATAAGAAAGAAGCTAAGTTGGCACTCAGAAGATCTTTGCCTACAGAAATATCGGATTGTAACATTAATCAGTTACTTTGTTTTGAATTGCGTAAATTCTACGATGAAAATACTCATTTTGTCCTTGGTCAGGTAAGAGAGTTTTCACTGCGGAGGTATTTTAAGCTTTTATTTTTAGTTTGACAAACCTTTACCTTTTATTTGATTCAGATAAACCGCGGCCCATCCACACTTGAAAAATGAATCTGTTATGACTAAAGACTGTTATTGCCTTTAAGGGTCTGACCAATTTACCTGGCTGATCATGTCACAACAAATTTTTTACTGAAAATGGCGTTATCTTTTTTATTACCACAAAATGCAGCTCCACCTTTCCTTATTTTCTTTCTCGATCCAGTATCTCGTTCTGTAGCAGAACAATAAAACTAGGAAACTATCCAAACAATGCAAAGGTGACAACTCTTCACGACTTTTTAATTAAAGCATACTTTAACTCGTCTGCTTTGTAATTTACTGTTTTAAGAGTGAGGGAAAGGAATGATTTTGCGAAAGTTTCCATTTTTTATGTCTTCAACTGGGATTATGCTTTTGTAAACCGTAGAGTCTAATCGGAACAACCTGTGTATCTGCGAGGGTCTGAAAATTTTCCACTTTTGTAGGCTTGCTTTTCGCAGCAACATTTTGACGAAATCACCCTGTTAAACAAGAACACAGGCCGCTTTTTGTTTCATTGGCATTGTTTGTAAGCTTTCTGGTTATCAAAAACTTTTGTTTCCATGTAAAAGTGAACATTTTGCTAGGTACCCGATCTTTTTGCTTGAATTTAAGTTCGCAAATATCATAAACATCAACGAGGTACTACGAGCTTAAAACTTTCGGAAATGAATTTTCTATCAGACTGGTGCTTTTGCTTTTTTTTTTACCAATATTTTATGCTTTTAGCTGCTTTTAGATTAAAAAATGGAGCACACTGTACATGTCATCTTTGCTTTAATCCTTGGAATAACTGTTGCCACCCTGGCCTCTCCCATCTCAGAAGATCATGATGACAATCCTGAACTGTCTCCAAAGGCTAAGGTACCCACAAATGTATTAATTCCGAACATCTGTTAGTTTGCAAGAAATCATCTTTGGAGCAACTGATTTTTTTTATGCATCAGAGACCTCTTGCGGCTTATGCTGGCGCAATTTCGAATTCTAGGCTAGCGATGGCAGTCTTAGGTTTTACGACCGCTTGCTCACAACACTTAAGAACCTTTGAGCTATTTTTTTTTTAGTTTATTAACGGCCTGATGTGGTTTGTTGCTAGTGAGTCATTAAACGCCCGTGCTCGTTCTACAAAAATTCAATTTGTGTGTACAGTAAAATTTCCTTCTCTTGAACCCTCGGTTACTCAAAACTTCAGATAATTTGAGTCAGCATTCATTTCCATTTCCCAGTCAATGGGTCGGTCATTTTACCCGCGGTCTCTCCAACTAGCGTCCGTTTCTTCCCTGACGCGGTTCAAGAAAGTGGGATTTCACTGAGTGTAAGTTTGAAAATGTTATTTAAAATAAGTACTTTACAATGCAAGCTTTATAATTAAATTTATAATTAATTAATTAATTCATAATTCAAATTTCCTTTCCAATAAGGAACTTGAAGCTCTGATGCAGTCAGGCCCAGACTCCGAAAACTTCCACGAAAGGGTAATTGCATGTGATGTTTTTTTATAATGAAATGTTTCAAATAAATGTAAAGAAGAAATGTTTATGAAGAATAGTAGTTTTCACATACCGAGGCATTTATTTTTATTAAGTGTTAATTGTAGTCGTTTTATTCAGTGTGTACGATTAATGTCTTACCATTTTTTATGTTAACAGTCAAAGAAGCTACCTCAAAAAGGCCGGCTAGCGTGCGAGCTGAGCACTCTCACCCCGTTCCTCCGGGATCAGAGCCCCAAGAGAGCTTGCTCGCAGGTTACAAAATGCCAAGATAAACTCCTTAGGTGTGTTTGACACCATATAAAACCGGTGTCTTTCGCTTGAAAGGGGTCGGAGGGAAGTGAACTAAAAATCGAAATATTGAAAATGTATAATCATTTTACTTAGAATGGGTTCCCAAAACTTGTGGATCAAATTAGGTTTCTGGGAAACTGTCCACCTACCCCTTCCCTAACCCAACATTTTTCCCCAAGTGAGACGCGTGGGGAGGGGTAGGAACTTGTATATGGCACTTACCTGTTTAGGCCGGAGTGGCGTTCTCACCCTTGGGGTGTACCTTTGTGATACCATTTTTTTACTTCTGGGCGTCGTCCACGTGTTGCGTTAAACAAAAGTCTCATGTCACGGGTAGCGTTCAAGCCTTGTTAATAGTCAGCTAATTAATACTGATCGACACATTGTTAGATAAAGAAATTCAAATTCTTTTCACGAAAACTTTACCCTACATTGTCAAAGTGCGTTTTTATTTCTTTTGTTCACCGTTTGTTTGTCACCAGCGTTTATACCCCAGAGGAATAAAGAGTTACAGACGTTAGCTAAACACAGTATTTTTGTCGATAGGAGCTAGTCCAAACGAGAACGGATTTAAAACCAAGAGACCAAGAAGACCAACAGACCAAGCGATCGAGTAAAGGTAGATTTTCCTTCTTTATTGTGTAAATAAATATTAATATAGGTCATGTGCTTATACGCTATTTACTTAAATTTTATCTTTTACCAATCAATATGACAGACCCCATTCCAAAGAACTTGCAATATTTGCCTGAAGGTCCTGAAATTTGTGGGTAAATTAGAAAATCTATCTAAGGATATCCTAAAGGTCTCAGTTTCGTTTTGTAACACCATGCAGATCAAAGATGTTTTTCTACATAATCTGTTCTGCTAAATAAGCTACATGTATGCAGAAGATCACTAGTTTTAACCAACAACACGGTCAGACTGCAGACAATTTGTGCTACTAATCAAACAGCCTTAAAAAAGGGGCTGATTTTTTTTATCTTTTCTTAGTTTTTCTTTTCTTTTTTTCCACGCTTAGTAAACAAAATCCCAGTGGATGAACTTACTACGGGACGTCTAAATTCAATCCTGAATTCCATCAGTGGTTCAAATCGCAAGATAGCCATCGGCGTAAAGAATGAGATGGGAGATAGATGGGGATTAATTAATGATTACTTCTACAGGGGTGTAAAAAAAGGAATCCTTCCTCGTTACGTTTACTCAGGTAAATATAAATTAAGAAGAATTAAGAAGAAATGAGAAAGAACCCATTATCTCAATTATCAGGTTACGAGTGTTTGGCAAATAGCTTTTTCTTTTCAAAAAGCCTGAAATTGTATTACAGTATCAAAGACAGGTATCTCACAAGCTGAGGTTGTTGCCTGAAAATAGTCTACCCAATTTACAATGGTGAAGTCTGTGTCTAATTTGATTAGTCACTCTTTGTGCTGGAATAGCATCGAGTCAAAACATGCCCATACTTTACTTTTTTGCTGTAATCCATAACTTTTAGTTTTTGTTTTTGTTTTCGATCAGCTTCTGCGTAACTCGGGATCTGAGCACCTACCCAACAGATAGCCCACGCTCAAAATATAAATATGAGTAGTTCGTTCTTTCGGTACGCAACAGTCGAAATATAAGGATTTGTATGAGAAAAATGATATGGTTATTTAACAAACAATTTGAACATGTTGAACCAGCATTGAATAAAAGATGAACTCATCTAACTCTATTATTTTGCAGCTTTGCCTGCTCTGTGGTGTTGACTTTTGGCGTTTTATCCACTCTTGTGTTCCAAGTATACAACCACAAAAATCGAATGGCCGAAAATCATATCTCAACAAAAAAATAAGTGCCCGAGGAAGGTATTTTTTTTTTATTCAACGCTTGCCCAAATTTCTAGTCATAACTGACCAAATCGGCTTTTCCCATGCAAATCCTTAAGTATATTTCGGTGCACCGTAGGCTTAGATTTCAAGTTTGGGTTACAGTTAGATAAACACTTTAAAGCTAAAAAACTGTTAGTTTTGTTTTTTTCAAAAAAATCTTCGTCGATTTATGATGATCGTGTTCAGTGAAGATGAGAAGTTAATTTCTTTTTTAAATCATGATATATGATAGCAAGAGAGCTTTATCCTTTCTTGATGATAGCCATTTTCCCGGCTAACCACTGGCTAGTGTCGATTTATACACCATATATAATAAAGAGAACAAAGAGGTAGTTGGAAGTACGGCTGGTTTGGACTGAATCTGACCCCGCTGGCCTTGCTTGTATCTTCACATTCGATTCGTTTCTAGGTGAAGCATTGCTTTTCGACGCACAAGGTTCAGAGGTATCTGGAGTACTGACGTACTGTATACCGAGCATTGACGAAACGCTGGCTGTCATGTTTTTCGTTGGTTCATCCAGAAATTTGTGGAAGGTTAAGCTTTACAGTGGACTTCAACGGGCTTCCAGTCAAATGTATAGGCAAATGTATAACGACCAACCTGTCCAGGGTGATGACCAATGGCACCTTAAATACCTGTGGCCAAGGCTGGCCGCACGGGGTTACATGTCTTCCTCTCGAGAGGCTACCCTTCAGATTCAAATACTTCTCCAGGCCCCCCGAAGGGGCCCATGGGTAAAGGGCTAAACTACCTCCTGGATGAAATCGCCGCACGAAGCGAAGCAAACGTTTAACATAGACTCAGGCATTCCCCGCTTTATTAGAAATAAGGAGTGTTCGTTTGCGCGAGTTGCTAAGTCAGTCTAGTCTCCTGCTACGCAGCTACTAGTCTCCTACAACTCCTTTGTTTCGTCAAATACACTAAAACGTTCAACGATGTTAAGGATTGGTCTAGAGACCTGGCTAATTTGCATCATAGACTAGAAAAACATCCTCAAACTTGCTCCTAAATTTGAAATGTGGAATTTTTGCGTCTAGTGATAGGGTGTTATTAATAGTTTCTTAGGCAAGAGGTGAGAGAAACGAGCCGCCGAGATATCAAAACGTGTAACTTGAAATACCTAAAACGTAATTTTCTTGTTCCTTCTGGTGGCTGCATGAATCTGTTCTGAATGTCTGTGTACGATTTTCAGTTAAAGAGTAGTTTTCAGAGCAAGATCACCTTAAATGTTTTATGAGCATTTAATTGTTGCAAGCAGTGGCCGCTATGGCTGTATTCTTGCTGGAAATAGAGAAAATTGACATTGACGTAGGATTCCCATTGTCAACAGCAAACATATTTTGAAATTAAAGCTAGAGCGATTTTACTCAACCAATGAGACAGTTAGTAACAATTAGTGCAAAATAGCTACAAATAAACAGAAGAAGACAATAGAATTAGTGCATAATAGTGCGTAGTATTCCTCTACCTATTTCACGGGTTAAGTAAAATCACTCTAGTCGTCTTCATCAGGCTAAGGAATATGGACGCACTAATGTTGAACTTTCAGGGATTTGCTCATTCATGATACCCTTTGAAAGACTAAAAAGTAGAGATACTTCCTCCCCTTAGTTTCAATAATGCATCGTTTCCTTTTTCTCTTTTTAGCATTTTGTTTATAGAAACGTTGTAAGGTTGATGTTATTTTTTTATTCATAGTGTTTGCTAATGCAGCGATTATTTTCAAAGTTTCAATGGAGCGATTTTACATGACGCCAAGTCCACCACCGCCATATTGGTGTATTAAATGAAAAACGGCGGTCATCCAATCCTCTGGGAGTTGAAGCATTTTCTTACTGGCTTTTTATTCTGTTTTTAAAATCATATTTATTTAGCTAAAGCTACACTTTAATCATTTTTTGCCCGCCAAATTGCCGGCGCTTTTTGCTACTAGTGGGCTATAACATATAGCCTAGTAGTAGCTCAACCAATCAGAACGCAGCATTGATGATAGACCACTAGTTGGATTTTACTAAAACGTTTTAGCCGCTTGGCGAAAAAAAGGTCAACATCAGTTTCATCTTATAAAAACGAACTTGCTAACTCTCGTCAAACAAATTGTTTATGGGGAAAGCTTTGATTTTGTTAGTTTGAATCGCTTGTGTGTGCCGAGTGTGGGTGTGTGGGTGTGTGTGTGTGTATGTCAGGATATAACCTATAACTGTTCAGTAATTGTTGGTAGAAGAGAAGAGAAGGATGGATGATGGATCAGTTGAAAACTCTCTTCTTTTCTTACACTTTTTGAAATAATTCTTATCTGAGGCGTTTTAGCAAGGAATAAACGTTCTTTATTATTTTGGCATCATCTTTCTTGTTGCATCATAATGTGTCATAATATATGTTGACGACTGGGCTCAGTTGGACTATACGACGTCGTACGTTTAGATCAAGCTTTTATTTTCTATAAGATAACTTCTTTGAGAACTTATCTTTAGCCCAGGATATATTTCAAATATCTTCTCAGGTTTATCCCAATTTTTAAGCATATGCCTATTTTACTCTTTGTCGAAAATAAACTGGCCTTTTCGCACCGTTCTTTTCTCTATTGCCTATAAATTAAATTACTATTTTCTAACGTAGAAAACGTGTAAAAAATCTATTTGACATTTTCTGTAGAAAGTGTTGGAATTGTGTGAGCCTTAATTCAGCTTTTATTGTTTTATTGTTTTATCATCATTTTGCCAAAAAACGCAAAATATACATATTAAATTAAAAAAAAAATGATGAGGCAAGGAAGCCCAAGGAAGCCAATAAGGCTTGTGTATAGGACCACCTTTTAAAATTATGTTGTGTAATCAATAATTACAATACTGACATCGGCAATTTAACTCTAAGTACACACTATTTGTTTGGAACATAGAAAATAATCATTAAATAGGATTAAAATAGAAAAGGCTGAACGTGTAAGTGCAAAAACGAGAAAGAAATGGTGAGAACAAAATAATGCAAGATTAAATGAAAAAAAAAAAAAGCGAAAGAAGCGAAAAACTACACACAAGCATTAGGAGAGCTAAAGTGTGCTTATACCAAGAAGAAATGACTTAAGTTTAGAATTAAACAAAGCAGTACTAGAGGCATTCTGAATTCCAGGGCTAAGGGAATTAAATATTTTGGGCCCTTGAAAACGAAGTGAAAATTTCCTTACATTTGTCCTGCAGTAGGGGAAATGGAAGGAATTCTTACTTCTAGTGTTATATGAATGTACGTCACAGTTAAGCAAAAACATGTCATTGAAACTGTTAGGAAGAAGGCCATTTTTATAAAGGTACATAACTTTACCTATTTGGAGTTTGATAATATCTTCAAATTTTAGAATTCGTAAGCTTGCAAAAATAGGATTGGCACGTGCATCAAAAGAATTCCTGGAAACTATTCTAATAACCCGTTTCTGAAGACACACTTAAGATTTGACTGATAAGTTGAGCCCCAAACGCTCGCACAGTAATGTAAATAAGGATAAACTAAACTATAATAGAGAGTACATAAGGAGGTCTTATTAAGGTAGAAACTTGATTTGTAAATAATGCCTACTGATTTTGAGACTTTTCTTGCTACGTTCTGTATTTGAGACTTCCAAGATAAGTGTTCATCACTATAACTCCCAAGAACAAAACTTCATTTACACGATCAATTTCAATATCATTTTTTTTTTTAAATTTTAAAACGTTTAAAATCTTTATTACAAAACCTCAATTAAAATCCTATTTACAATCAACCTGCTGTTACAAAAGATCTAATTAATTCATCAAAACACTATCTACAATTCCTTCATTAGAGAGCAAAAACAATCCTATATATAATTAGTGAAGAAAGAAAAAACTATTCATTTACAAATTCTAAAAAATAGAAGTAACTTAACCTTGCATAAAAGAAGAGGAAATGGATATAATTAATAATAAAAGTTCAAAATTCTATAAAATTAAGAATTCCATTATGCAGAGATATTAAGATCATACAATCGAATTATACTAATGACGGCTAAACCAGTGTCCATAAAAAGCCCTAAGTAAAAGCATATAGACACGTATTTCAGATATCCGCACTAGCGGCATTTATTTTACAGTCTAATGATTGCTCTATCTTGCTACGAAACGGCGTTCGCGAACCTCTGACGCATGCATGTACCGATCTTAAGAGTTCAAACGAGATCTGTGTCCTGAGCCAAGTGATTACAACATGATAAGGCTCGGTGTCTTTTTGAGCTATCTTGTCTGCGAGATGCTTTAAGAACCGCTGACACTCGTTTCCCATTCCGCCATTGGTTCCAAACACTAAAGGCGTAAACGAACCCATTTCTACATCTAACACCCGCTGCTGGTACTTGCGCTTCTTCTCTTCTTCTTGCTCTTTGAACACTTCCGATGTTGGCTTGCTCTGGTAACACTTGGAGTTGACGTGCGTAACTCTAACATGAAAAAATGCCGTAACTCCTCTTGCCCAGAAACCTCCCGCTTTGATGTCCAACCTTGCCTCAGAACTTGTAACAGCGCTCCTCAAATGAAATCGCTCGTTGTCCAGGGGTTGAAGGCGTGGCTCGATTTCGACATTATTGCAGATCTTGTCGATGAATGTCGTTAACAAGTTCCGTACACCGTCATGTCTCTGCGCTACAAACCCCCCCCCCCCTTTTTACAAGAGAGGGCGTGACTAACGGTGAATTTATCCCCACATATGCAATGACTTGGTAAATCGACTAAGGGCAAGTCATAACGCAAGCGTAGCGAGTCTCTGAACTCTTGCTTGTTGAGGGCTAAACCTTTGTCTGCGAGAGGCATCGCATTCCGCCAAGAACTTGCGCCCTTGTCCCTCGATTGATTAACCAGACGCAGCAGGCCTGGGGAGAGGCTTGAATCAATGCTATCCATTTTCTCTTTGGCACTTGTTCTCTTAAGTGATTGTTGATGCCTCTTTAGCTCCTCCGTAGATCTTTCTCCTGGCACCATGAAGGAACTCTGTGAAGTAATAGAATCTACGTGCGCGGTGGTTATTAGTCTCGAGGCAGCAAACTGCTGCGGTGCCTCGGATTTCAGATCAGGAATGCCTAGACCCCCTTGACCTGTTGCTAAGGTAGCAAGTCTGCGCACCTCGTTAGGGAGAGGCTCTGATTGACCGAACAAAGTTGGGAGTAGTAAATCTTCAATCACTTCCTGGATTGGATCGACATAAACTTCAAACGATTCAATCGTGCGCATGAAGTAGGTGAACTTCGACTTGTAGCCTTTTGTGAAAGCAATGTACGCCGCATGGGGCTGGCTCTTCGCTATTTCAGAGAGACGTTCGATTTCCTCTTTCCATGCACGAACCTTCTTATTGCACGAACCTTCAATATCATTAGTTGAAAAATGTTAGTCAAGTTTTTGCCTGTTTTGTTTTGTTTTAAAAAGAATAAAATTTGATTTTTTTATGCTGATAGACAGCTTATTGGCCTGAAACCAGCTTGATAGTTTCTTCAATTCGTTATTCACAATTTCCATCACTTGATTTGGGTCGTTATGAGAAAAAAATATGTTGGTATCGTCGGCAAAAAGTATGAAATCCAAGGCCTTTGACATATTACACAAGTCATTAATGTATAACAAAAACAATAATGGACCTAAAATCGATCCTTGAGGCACTCCAAATTTGATGTATTTAGAGGAAGAATTATAGCCATTGTACTGTACAAATTGAGTTCTACAAGAAAGATAACTTTTGAACCACTGTAGTGCAACACCACGAACCCCATAAAACTCTAGTTTAGCAAGCAGGTTATCATGGCCCACAGCTAATCAAAATAAAAGCATATTTTCTTCATTTATTCACGGGTATGCAAATGTTGTAAATATTACAGCTATAACTGCCCACCCCGCTAGCAAGGCTTCCTTTCGTCTTCTCCTTGATCGAGGAGAAAAAAAGGTAGCTCTGCCTAAGTCACGCCAAACCCTTGAAGTCGCCGTAACTCAAACACTTCTGGACAAGTCAATCTTGTTTTCTCTCGTACAAAATGTCGAGTAGAGCATTAGTTTGTTGGAAACATAACTGAGCCCGCCATACCAAGCTCACGGCTATTAGGCTTGGGTTTGAAACTGTGTCTTAGCAACATGCAGCGCGTGCTCAACACAGATCTTACGCGATCCCTGCAGAGTCCTTCTTGAGTAAGACAAAATCGAGCAAGAGAAGAAAGGGTGGCAAATCAAACCCCCGAGACGATTGTAAAGTCCACTCTTTCTGTTACTTCTCCTCCTTCATTCCGGTACATGTATCTACTTAAATAGGAAATTAAAGCTCATAAGAAATTAAAGCACACCAGCAAACATCATTAAAACTTAATGATTCACTCATTCACTCACTCACCCTTTCATTCACTCACTTATTTAGGCATTCATTCATTCATTCATTCATTCATTCATTCCTGTCTCTGCAGGGGCGGATCTAGGGGGAGGGTGCAGGGGGTGCGCACCCCCCCTGAGATGACCTGCGGTTTTCTAATACAACTGGTATTCTACCAAAAAAAAAAAAAAAAAAACTATGTGGTTTACTGGTGTTGAAGTGGAGCAAGAGACGAGTGCACCCCCTCCTAAAAAAAATCCTGGATCCGCCCCTGCTCTGTAAGTTAAGGGCCGTTTGATGAGCTCATCTTTCCAAAAAAGTAAAAAGAAAAGTTAAGTTGGTTAAATCTCAGAAAACTTCGCAAAAACCTTAACAAAATAACTGCCGAAACACAAAGCGGCTCTACTCTCCGCAATGATTCTTCATTCGTAGTTCAATTTAACAATTCATAGTTTCGAAGACAAGGGCAATTTCGGTTTACGATAAAGATTGTCGAAATTTTGAACTCCATGCAAGACAGCTTGCATGCGATCCACTGAATATCAAACAACAGTCCCGCTAAAATTTCTCATAATTATACATAACAAGAGGCAGAGAACTGGAAACTAATGAAAGTCAAATTGGCTTTGGTTAGTGTTTACTGACTCAGTTCCAATACCACGATAGGCGAGAAGAGAGAGACTGGAAACTATACAAATCAGCATAGCAAATGTTATTGAGTTAACAGGACTGA
>CALNXK010000012.1:1630000-1640000 GCA_942486035.1 Porites lobata | reverse complement strand
TGCACGAGGTGCGAACGTTTGCTCCTTGTAGAAGTCTGTAAAGCCTTTTTATTCGTTTTTTGTTGTTGTTCTTGTTGGTTTTTCGTCACTTGAAAATTACTTTGGATTCAGAACAACCAATGTTAAAGAAAGAACGGATCATTCCGTCAGTCTGAGGTGGAAAAAACGTTTTGAACATTTTCAAAGAGGCAAGTATTTTTCTGATAATTGTACATTCGAGTTGTGAGTTGATTTTCGCCTTCTATCGCCGGGCTGAATTAAAACCCGCTTGTATTCTTTTATTAGTAGTTACGGCTACTTTTTTTACATGCCCGGATTTTTAAATTTACCTTCACGTTGAAGAACCAGCTTTATCCCTGTTTTCAGTCAAAGAACCATATCGCTAACGCATGCGAGTGAACTGAAACTTGTGCGCTTAAAACTTTCTCGGAAATAGAAGGTCAAACTTACTCGAGAAGAAAAGAGTACTTCGACCCTTTTTCTGTTGCTCAAATAATAATAGTCAGAGGTTTCTTTTTTTTTTTTTTCATTTTTTATCTAATAATTTTGTTTTCAGTCTTTCTGTACGTAAATTTTCCTTTTCACTCGCTGTGAAGTAGAGAGCGACAACTGCCGGCAGTGACTTCCAATTGACTTTCTTTGCCCGTAAACAATTTCTGGAGCTGGATCTGACTGAAGAGAGCAAAGCAAACCCTTATGTGCAGTTTTCTGTATATGCCTAATGATCTGGTGAGTTTAATTTGCTGACTGAAGACCCTCGCTTGGACCAGTTATTAAAAATGGCTAAATGATGAATCATAGCTTGGCTGCGAAGCTTGCAACTGTTCTTTTGCTTTTAAGATCCTTAGGTAGGTTGTTTCGTACAGAAAATTCACTTCTTCGTTGTCATTGTCAGGTATATAGCCTTTAGCCTTATGTTTTTTTAAATGATAATTTGTTGTTTTGCAACCTTATTGAACATGATTGAAGCTTAGAATTTTGTGCATGATGGAATTGTTCTTTGCTTGTTTCATCTCTTTGCAAGCTTAAAGTGGTGTCTACGGTAACCTCAGTCAGTAATTAAATCATATGCATAACTGGAAAGACGTTTTTGCAATAATAATGTAACTTTAACTTTGCTTGAAGGAAATCTTACTTACGCGTAGTTAGGTTTTTGACAGGGTGATGCATGTTCAACTTGACAACACGACAAAGCAAAATTTATCTGCGTGAAACGATCAAGTTTAAAAAACTGTAGTTGCTTTGAAACCGATTTTTAGGAAGAATTTACTAGATAAAGATTGACCTTTTTTCTGCACACGTATCAACGCAATAACTTCTACATTGAGGATTTTGTTTATATTTAATTTTTGATGAACTGCGAAGCTACGAGTGTCCGATCGAGCGTAGGTTTTAAAATATGAGCTCTAGTGCGACAAAGTTCAGTGACTTCAAATACATGGTGGGCAAGCGTTAATTTCTTTGGGCAAATCACTGTCCAAAGACATGTTGTTTTTGTGTCCACAGTGGAGCTCCGGACCTTCTATATCCACATTTCCAGTACAACGCAAGGACATTGATGTTGTTGAAGTCCGTTTTACCATGAGGTATTCTTCGAGAAAATGAAGTAATGACAAGGTTATAACCACAGCTTGCAACTTTTGAAGACAAATTGTCTGTTATTTCCAGGTTATGAGTGGAAACATTTTATTTTTAGGCAAAAAAATATTTGAAATTCCGCCATTTTTTCAAACCCGGCCAGGGGATCTGTTCACCGGCGAAAAATGTCTGCGCATGCTCTACTAAAAATGACACGTGATCGATTTCGGGTAATGTCATTGGCTCCGAGGCGAAAATGCGCGCGAAATGTTGTTCAGATGAAAGAAGCGATGGCAGCTTTTTTTGTCAGTGACAGCTTTGCAATTTCTTGCCACTGTATGAGATCAAAAATTATTTAGGTCAGAGTTTTGACGTAAGTGTGTTCTCTAGAGAATATAGCGTCCTGAAACTGGCGAAAAATCGCGTTGGCATGGTCTGATTCCGTGTTATTGACGTTGAGATCGCTGGTTTGCATGTGGAAGACATGCCGAAAAGGTGGGTAATTTTTGCTCTTTTTGTTTACTGCATGTTCCGTGCAACTCGGTACAAAAAGAAATTATAAAGTAGTTGAAGAAAAATTATTGGGCTTTGTTTTGGAATATAAATTAGCTTGTACCGAGTTGCACGGAAGCGACAGTTTTGTTAAATGTTTATCCCGTTTTTGTGTCAAAATTCGACTTTGATTGTGAATCTAACATTCGATAACATTCGACTGTTGATCGAAGAGCGTATTACAATGCTATCCAAAATGTTTTTGTTGTTTAGATCAAGCTTCTTATCACGGATTCAACAAAAAAAAGTTGAGAGACAGACATTTTTGGGCTTTGTTTTGTTAATATGACTTAGCGGTGTACTTTGTTTCTGGAAAAACTATATTTAGATGCTTTATCTCCGCATGTTTACACTGTTTATGGCAAAAAATACGCTTACGCTTGGTTCAACTTAATCTCGTGCCACTCGGTACAAAAGGAAATTATAAAGAAAGTAAAGAAATATTCTTAGCGATTGTCTTGCTGTGTAAATTGTCTTGTGGCTAGTGGATCAAAAGCGGCCGGGTTGCGGCAGTTTTCTAAAGTGCGTAGTTCGAAACGTGATTTTGTCGAGCGATGCAAATTTCATTGTTGTTGCACGTTATTACAGCTTTGTATGTTACCATATAGAAATTTGAGTTTTATGCGAACTCAGTGTCGAATGAGAAAATGTGAGAGTGTTTTCATTAAAACACTTAGACCGTCTTGGACCGTTCGATAGGTCCAGCAACATTCTGATTTGTGAAAAAAATTCTGTTTACAATGTGCACAGCTGCTGTACATTTAGGCTTGCAATTTTATAATTGAAGGATCGAAGTTTAGATTTTTTTGCTAATAAATTTGGCTTGGGATTATCCACACAACGAGTTACTTCGTTAGGAACCGCACTTACGGACATGATTTCCTCCGTGTACAATTTTTTAGTACTAAAGTTTTGCACACAAGGCTTTCTGCGGGGGGTGCTTCTTTGCTTGGAATCCTGGAAGGAGATGAACAGGGTAATATTATTAAATGTGAATGTTTTTGCTTTTCTGTCCATCGTTTTCGGCTTAATTTTTTTTGGCGCAAAGTTATGAATGAATGATAGAGTTAACATGCTATGAAGTATTCAAAAGTTCTTTCCAAGGAAAAAAAATAATCCTCGCAAATTAAACTTACAGGAGTTTAAAGTTTGGAGTAAACTTTGAGTCTTTATAATGAAATTTTAGTCGGATCATGTTGATGAATGCAGTTGTGTAGGATATGCAGTTTGCAATTTTGATCTTCTGTCAGAATTATGAGAGAACACTCAAATACAGATCTCATTCAAACTTTCATTGTAATTATCGTTTGTTTCTTTTCCTATAAACTTCTCATCAGGTCTACATTTTGCATGAATTTAATGTGGTATATATTTGAAGGGATTGTTGTTTCACAGTGAAGTATTTTTCACTTTGTTGTTTTGATATGAAGTTGAGTTCCTTCTTAGTTGTTGGCTAAGGCAGTGTTGAAGTATCTGACATGTTAACATACTTTATTGTTCATTTCTCTTCAGAAAAGATTGATTGATCCTGAATCAAACAAAGTGCAGCTTCACAAACAAGATATTTTGACAAACAAATATGTACTCAAGCAAAGTATACGTCCCTGACAGTGTCAATAAAATTTATTAATGGGAAGATCTGGGTTTTTACTCCTTTGTAGCACTTTTGACTACGCATCACTTTTCTAACCTATATAGTCAAAAGATCATATAGTATAATCAGTATTTTTTCCAACTAACATATATTTCCAATCAAAGTTCTCTTCTTTTATATATAGTATTCCCCTAATTTTAAAAATTTCATTATCTTATTCAGATCAAGCACAGTAACCATTGAAAAGAAAAAAAGAACCTGCTCGGTCATAGACGGCTTTAAAGTTTTGGTGTTAAAATTGCAATGAAAAGAACATGAATGCAGACACTACAGTTCATTTAGCTCATGTTCAAGCGTTTTTATATAAATTAGAAGTCTTGCTGGAGAAAACATAATTTTGCTTTAACCTTTTCGGTAAAAAAAATAAAAGAACTTCCAGGTGTCTAAGGAATTTCAAAGGACCCATGGTGTCTTATTTCTCCGCTACATTGAGCTGCGAACAAAGACCGTTATAGTGACCCGGCTTTCATCAAAAATATTGTTGTCCTTCGTGATCGTGAAGAGTCCAAAGTTGAATCAGGTAAACCGGCCAAAACGCGAGCATCGCAGGGAACGAATCCCATAGGAATAAGTGAAAAAGGATAATAAAAAGTCTAGGCTATTCTAAAAATATCCGTATATGCATTTGCAACTCATATTAAGCCGCAATTAATCTTCTTTCCACTGGAATAAACAAACGATGCAGGTATTGCCGCCATTTTGGATTTGGCAATGTCACGTGGTCGCGTGTCGACCAATCAGACATTTTTTGCCGGTGAAGGGAATCTGGGCAAAAAAGTTCGCGCATGCTCATTACGTTTTTCCGCCCTGAACTGTAAGGGTTATTATTTCTACTCTCCCCAATCTTCCACTGTCATAAAATCAAAGATGGCTGCTACAACAACACAACGAACATGAACAAGGTTTTGCCCACCCAAAATACGCCTGCACTGCAGGCTAGATCTCGACTATCTTACGGAAAAATACGGGACTGTGAACAGCCCACGTTTAAGTCCTTTGTTACTTCTTTCATACTGTCTCTTCTTCGCTTTAGTCTAGCCACACAACAATGATAACTTCCGATCATTGCTCAGCATCAGTGTTTGTAAATTCGTGGTTCTTCCTAATTACCCTGATAACGACTGGTAAAAACGAGTGCTGTTTTTTTTTTCTTTTTTCGAGTATTTGATCAGTCCCTGGAGTAGTCTCGGCTTTTGACAACTGCTGTGCTTCATGATGAGATTACAGATACAACGATGACTGATGGCATTTCACATAGGAAAAACGTTCTTTGCTTGGGAACAAGTGAACATGACTATGCGAATTCTTAGGGAAAACTCAGTGTTCAGTCGGGGGGAGGGGTGCTTATCCAGAGCCTATCAAAAGAGGGAGCTCGTCCTCAAAAGCGATTTTTCTCAGCCCTGCGGGCTTCAATTTGACCTAAAAACACCGAGGGGTGGAGCGGGAGTCTGCTGGGAGGTGTTTCATGAAATAAAGGGCAATAGTTAAGGAGAACATGTTTTATTTTGGGGGAGTTAGGGAGAATCTTTCCAGTTCAACCACAGGTAACCCAGGCTCTGTGATAGTACCACAGTACGTTCCAGTAAAATTACAGTGTTTGTATGGGGTAAAAATATCATCCTAAAATTTCTAGGAAATACTAAATAAAGATCAATGAAACTTACTCTGCAGTTAATTGTTGTTGTCCTTATTGCTCCAACGAAGTTTCGTGATAATTTGCAGTAATTTGTTCAAATTCAATCTATCTACAATAATAATATACAAGGTAGGAAACACGAGGTGCCATTTTCGACGACATGCTCTCATTCAACACAACTTTTTCCACGAAATTCGAACTCCAACGGAAAATAAACATGCCAGGATCGTAGAAATAGGATAGCAACAGATATGGAAACCAATGAAGCTTTCCCAGATAGAGAAACGAATCCCACAGACTTGGACAAACTCGAAGAATATAATCCAAACACACCGAGAATACGCTCGCCGAAGCAGCCGGGCCAGATCAACGCGCGGCCAAGAAAATGAAGCCTGGGCACTGTACAAAAAAATTCCCTCCCGGGGGTCCTGGGGTGACCTTTCTAGGGACCGATAAATCATTTGCCCAAGGCCACCCTCCCCTGCTGAAAAAATACTTGATAGAAGGCAATTGTTCTTCCTAGCCAATCACTATGGCCTGTTATAAAGAGATTATTTTCCTCTCGAACTATATTCAGCTCCTGGCGCTGGTCCTCAGAAAGTTTATCAAACATCAATAGGGCAAGGTTATAAGGGCAAAGGAAAGAACAACGAAGGACGATTTACAAAACTTAAAACGAGCAAAAAATATGGTGAATTTTGGCTCTTACCGAGGCATTTGTACAACAGGACCAAATTCAAAGAGAGGTGTATCACGATGATTCACATATTTAACCGATAGAGCGTTCACTTGTATTGACAAGAAGTCGGCGTTTCACTGCCGCATTAATCGCTAAATATATTAATCGCGCTAGTTCTTTGTTTACTAGTGCACGTGCCTTTCACATTCGTCTCAGTTATCGCAATTCATATTCTGTCGCAATTTTCTGTATAATTTTTGACATTAGTTTGTAAGCTTCACCGTTTATTTACGATAGTTTCGCTCGAGAGTTCACAGCAACAGTATCTCAGTCATCATCTACCTTTTGTTCAACCTTGTTTTTAGCCCGCCTTGTAAGCATTTCGCGTTGTTATTTCATTAGTTTCATTACTGTTATTTGCATTCCTTAGTAAAAGAAATGGCACGCCTTGTAACTCCGCAGACTCTCCTGATTATATTACTTTTTTTTAGCCATTTAAATTCAGGCGCGTGTGCGGGGTTTGCTCTGGCAAATGGTGATTGGCTAGGAAGAACAATTGCCTTCTATCAAGTATTTTTCCAGCAGGGGAGGGTGGCCTTGGGCAAATGATGTATCGGTCCCTAGAAAGGTCACCCCAGGACTCCCGGGATGGAATTTTTTTGTACAGTGCCCAGGCCTCATTTTCTTGGCCGCGCGTTGATCTGGCCCGGCTGCTTCGGCGAGCGTATTCTCGGTGTGTTTGGATTATATTCTTCGAGTTTGTCCAAGTCTGTGGGATTCGTTTCTCTATCTGGGAAAGCTTCATTGGTTTCCATATCTGTTGCTATCCTATTTCTACGATCCTGGCATGTTTATTTTCCGTTGGAGTTCGAATTTCGTGGAAAAAGTTGTGTTGAATGAGAGCATGTCGTCGAAAATGGCACCTCGTGTTTCCTACCTTGTATATTATTATTGTAGATAGATTGAATTTGAACAAATTACTGCAAATTATCACGAAACTTCGTTGGAGCAATAAGGACAACAACAATTAACTGCAGAGTAAGTTTCATTGATCTTTATCTAGTATTTCCTAGAAATTTTAGGATGATATTTTTACCCCATACAAACACTGTAATTTTACTGGAACCGTACTGTGGTACTATCACAGAGCCTGGGTTACCTGTGGTTCAACTATTAAACTCTTGACATGAACATGTTGATACTGAGAAGAAGCTGAAAAAAATTCACGGCGCTCGAATTCTGTGACAGAACCGTCGAGAAATTACGCATGCGACACAGTAATTGTAGTCGACACGATAATATAAAATTCGCCCGGCTTTCCTGTATCGAGAACACCTCTCATTGTCAGGTATTTATGTAATTGCGATTTCAAAGAAGTCTCTGAAAAGGGAAGTCGTTTTCGTTAGACAACGTGACGCAAATAAATAATTAATTCAAGTGCACTCTACAATCGTTTACGGATCACGGATCGCCGCGTAAACCTCAGCAACTGTATAGCTAATGACATTTTAATGAACAAAGAAGGAGTCAACAAGATAGTTAACAGCAGCTTTTTCGGCGTTGTTTTGTCCCGGTTTAGTTCATTGTACGCAAAGTACAGTCATCCGGTGCGACGTCGATCTAATCACGACACTTACACATGACTTACAGGAACAAACAATCAAACTGATTAGAAGCTAATAATCTTGGACGAAAAATTTCAACCCTCACCCCCTCGCCCTAATTTAAGGATGGGAAAATACCGGCCCTCGTGTGGCTTCATCCTTGATTTCGGGGGACGGAAGGGGAGTTTGCTTTTCAATTTTATTCAGTGTGTGAGACTGTAACTCCTGTCGCCAGATGCTTGAGTTATAAGGACACACCAACGGAGCGAGTACTGGCAAAAGCTTAGAAATCCATTAGTACTCTATCACAAACAAAACAACCCTTTCGAACAGAAAATCTAGAAAAATATAAGTATTTAGCGGTCCAAATACATGAAAGCTGATGAAAGTGAAAACTCAGAAGAGTCGATAATTCTCGGTTAGTTTGAATGATGACTTGTCGTCGCGTGTGAAATAAACAACAGACCCCGTCACTGTTTCGTGTGACTGGATGATAACCAAACTATAGCAACAACACAAAACAAAGCAATGTGAAAAACAGCGGATCATGCAATGTGCGCAAAAAGAATGATCTATTGGGTGAACGGTTCATTGCTTCACTATTGTAAATGTATCAGGCATTTCAGTGTGCATTCACAAGTTAAGATGAGATCTAGAGTGACGGCGCATGCCAAATTCGTACGAGTTTTGACTGCAATTTAGACATGAGATTACAGTGCGTTTCCCAAAATTTTTGACAAACATTTTTGGAAGTTCTTTTGAAATTCCCGATGTTCACCACGAACTTAGCAATTTTTATAATTATGCAGTTATCAAGAAAATCGCGAACTTGAGAACGGAAGGGATCAATTTCACGTGAAAGTTCGAAGTTCGCAAGTTACGAGTTTCTCAAGTTCGCCGAAGTACGAGCAAGTTGCTTTTGAAATTGAATTGATATTTTATAATGGATGACAAAAGTTATCACCTTATCTTTGACATCCTCGTCCCCAGGGCCTTTTTCCCTGGCTTCGGACGGGCGGGAAAAGGCCCTACCATCGGCCGGTCACATGACCAATAAACACCCAAATAACTTCTTTTCAATTAAAGCAAATCATTGTGTTTTTGAACTAAGTGTTCCGTGTGTGTGTTTATTTCATTGCGCGATGGCGACCGAGTTTGATTATAGAATTCAGTACAACCGGTTCAGAGTTGTACTGCATGCTGTTGATAGTTTGAACGTTAAACATGAAGTGCGATCGAAAAAAATTAAGCAATTCTGTATCATGCAGACATTTCCAAACGATATTTCTCGGTTTGGCACTTGAAAATCGTGTTTTACTTTTTGCATGAATTAAAGCAAAGGTCAAGCAGTAGTGACGTCACTGGACGGCATTAACGGCCGGTCGATTCAGACGTCACTGAGGGAGTACAATAACGACTCGAAGTAATCGGATGAAATTCAGGCTAAGCTGAAGGTACTATGAAAAAAAGTTCAAACGCGGTCCTCGGTTGAAAGAAGAAAGTTGCAACGATGCTTGGCTTGTTATATAAAATCCAGCATAAATCTATTACGTCGTTTGCTGAAGGAATCGTGCTGGAATTGGAAACTGGCATGCAATGTTTGTCCGAGAAAAATTAAAAACACTTTGCTGACTCTCAAATTGGATCCAGCAGAGCTTACAAAAGAACGATGGTGGCGGGGAAGGAATTGCTGAACTTCGAAAATCTACAAGAAAGCTGCAATCAATTATTTAAGTAAGTTCCTGGCGGCTTTATAACGTCTATAACCAGCAAGAAGTCCTTAAACCAAAAACCGTTAAGGATTATAGATCGCTTCGTCTTCAATAATCTGGTCGTTGATAAAGCGTAGCCTGAGCGGTAGGCGTTTGAAGTCAAACAGCAGATAACAAGCACAAAGACCGCATGATTTTTCCTCTATTTCTTCTAGTGGGTAAAGCAAGCCGTTGGGAGATGAGACTTCTTAAAACCAGCTGTCAGTAAAACTCATCTAGCTGACAGCTCTTTGGCTTTGAACGGTACATTATTTTTATTTTATTTTATTATTTTGCCACACTGAATAAATTACAATTAGAATAAAAAAGATAATAATACGTTAATTAATATTAAAGTTAAAACGAGCATACAACTTGGAAGGGGTGACTGTGGCGCAGAAATCTCCGAGAAGCCGAGCTTATGAGGAATAGAGATTTTCCCCCAGGGGCAATTTAATACTAGGCGGCATTTAAAAGTAAAGAAAAAGACGTGTATTTTAAGTATATAAGTGAGTTTAGAGAAAAATATAGATATAAGGTGTTAAG
>CALNXK010000012.1:1607500-1625000 GCA_942486035.1 Porites lobata | reverse complement strand
CTGTAGCGAACATCTCAGGTGATTCGCTTCTGTTTGTGACATGGATTGATACAGCACCTCCTACCGTCTTGCAAATTGGGCGTTATAAACGCTATGATTACTTTGAATAACTTGCGGTATCCCGGCGAAAAAATCTCTACATAATGTGAACTTGTAAAATTTTGACGCTCACCGAGTTGTCTCCATTTTGAACGACTTGCGATCAACAAGCCTTGCAACAAGCTTCGTTCCACGGAGCCATTCCGAAACCGGGTGAATTCATTTTTCAGGGCCTAATCCCTGTTGAGGTTTCAGGGTTAGATCTTGTGTGGATAGCTTCCGCTTGACCTTTGTGAGTGCCAACAATCCACATTGCCTCTTCGCAAAAGCTGACCAGACAAGCCGCTCTGATGGGCTTTTTCAGCAACAGCGGTTTATGGGTACGGAAAGGTCATATAACGATCCTTGTCTTGTTCCGTACTCTCGTGCCGACACATCTCCCTGTTTTTGCTATATAGCCTTTATTGCTCTCACGGGGAATCATTTTTAGATTTTTAACCTACAAAACATGGGTCAACCAAAAAGACAATCAGATAATACAAAACTGAAGACATGACTTAACTCCAATCTGTCGTGTGGTATTGCACTTGTGAGGCTTTTGGTGTTGTTTCATTCTCCCAAAGACATCTTGCCTTAGCTAAAGGTAATAAGAAAACGGTTTGGTTTTCAAATCTGGTGTGCTGAACACAATATGCAGTGTGACACCAAGTAACCATAAAACCAGTTTTAATATGATAAATAAATAGTTATATTTAATTAATAATCAGAGCAGTCAAAGAAAAATGGCTTCAATGTTAAGGTAATACAAAAGACTGTTATAAAAATGATTATTTTGCTTAGTAAAAAATGTAGAGCGGATTAATTCGGCAATGAAAATGTGAGAAAATGTGATCTTACTTTTCTTGGTAATAACACTGAATCTTCCTCTATGATAAGTAGGGCGGCTGTCCATTCAACAAATCAGCTGTTTTGAATTTCGGTGTGCTTCCGTACTTCCGCTGTTGTCAGTATGCTTCTGTTTACAACAGCTGGGCAATTTCATTACACCAGTGTACACTAACCTGGTCAATTTCTTTCAACTGTTACTTTTATTTGTGTTGAAATCATTGCACTAATAAACTGTCACTCATCAACAATTCCTGTTTAAAGCATTAAATGGTAAAGTACAACCAAACACTGAATCATTTATTGGAGATTATCTTGTTTCCTCATTCTGTTCTTATTTTTCTCAATTATATTTGAGTGAATTAACCTTTTCATAGGACTTGCTTACATTTCAAGCCGGAATCCAAATTCTCTTCAGCGCAACTTATGTATGGCGGTTAGCATCAAGGAAAAAGACCTTGTTACAAACCAAACTCTGGTGGTGGGAAATTCTGTTATCTAGTGGTTGTTCTCTGGCTGACCATACTGTCGGTGGAAGCATTGATTCTAATTCCACACAGTCATCCTACAGACTGTTCTTTCCCATTTAAGTGTTCCTTTCCTTGGTATATTGTTGAGTCGTTCTTGTAAGAAACGGTCGAACTCAAAGTTGCATATGATTTACGTTGGCTACCAGCCTGTGATAAACCTTAACATAGTTACGACGATGTTTAATATATCAAATCAAAGGCATAATCAACTGATAATTACTTTTAGAGCCATTAACGAGGTTTTCTGGGCATCTGAATGTACTAAAGGACACGAGCCAATGTTGCTGGCCAAGGAACTGTGTTATCGTTATGGCGAATAGACCCCTCTCAAAGTAACTTAAATTGTGCAAGCAAACTTGAATATGATAGTCAGCCTAAAGTACAAAAAATAAACCCGCATTTATGAAGGTACTTGGAAATTTGTCTGATAAGCAGCCTTGATGATTTTAAATGCTAGTCAAAGACAGATCGATCGATACTTCTAGAATTGCAAGTACACCATACCTGTGATCACAAATTACAGAGGAAAAGAACCGCTGAGAATTTTAATCCTTGAAAGGGGAAATCAATGGAAGTAAGACAGCAACCAAGAGCTCCTCTCAGGAATGGGAGATGCTCAAGTTTGACTATCAGAATGATTTTTCCAGTGATTTACAAAAGATAATTAAAGAATTGAAGCAAAATTGACGCTGAAGTGAACCAAGTTTGGTAATTTAATGAGGTTCTTATAAGGCCTGTCAGTCTATTTACCTAACAAAGATTATTCGGTTATTAGAGAATCTAGGATTATATAGGTTTTTAAACGACGAAAAAGGAAACAAATACTTACATCATGGCTTGGCTCTTAAAAAGATAAAATTTCCTTTCCTGGGAGTCATGGCTGTGTGTGCCTACCACATCTTTAAACTGAATTGTTTTAACAATGTTTTCTACATGTAATTAACAACAACACTACGTTGTTTAGACTCCTGTCGGCACCATGACTTCCTTGTTGTGAGAGATACCACATCGAATTTCATGGTCGAACATGACGCGGGAAGACCCATCCGGAAAATTTCTTGGCTTCGATATGTGACGTCTATGGACCGGGAAAAACACGGTCATTCTAACTGACTAAAAGGTATACAGGACGAGCTTACGTTACTTTCTCAAGTTGGCTGAAGTTGTTGGGTGTTCTCCACGCAGCGTTTGGATTCTCTCTTGATCTTTCCTTTGTCCTATCCTTGTGTCCTTCGTTATGATCTTGGCGTTCTTCCAGGCGACGCCATTCCCTCATATTCTCTTCCCCTTTCATCTCTCCTTTCCAAAATTAAGTTCTTCATGTTTCAGTCTGACTTTGACATTTGTTCGTTTTTCCTCTCTGGTAAAAAGGCCATTTCCCCGTGGTTTTTGTTCATATGTATAGGAGTAGTTTTGGTTGTAGGCCTTTTCCCGAAGTTTCATTTTGAGATATTTTAAATCCTTTGAAAACCCCTCTCGTTCGATAGGCATTATACATGGCTCTAGTTTTAAATTGCCTATGCAAGCAAAGTTATCTCTCTATCACAATTTCTATCCTTATCTCAGCTGACAACGCCGCGCTATCCTCTTCAGTGAAATAATCGACCTTGGGGTTTACGTTTAAAAACCTTCCCTTTCAGTGCCGGGAGGTTTCAAATTAATGTCTTTTTTGAAACAGTGCGGTTTAATATTTGAACGAAAAGATATATAATTGGAAGAACATTAGGAAGAAGAAAAAGCGCTGAAAGTGTAGAAAATCAACAATAAAGTGTTGGAAATTATGTTATAATAAAAAGCATCCGCGACTGCAGGCGTTGTAAAGAAATAATGATCATTTGAATGAAATATAGAAACATCCATATTAGCTTAATATATAATATTCTTAAGGAAAAGTCATTTACCCCAATAACCGTTGGTTCATAACATCGACAAAACTAGCAAAATGTTATCTGGATTAATAAAATAATAAATTAAATTATTTTGTCATTTACTTGAACTGTAAAAGTTTTGAAGTTTAATATATCATCATAAAACACTTTAAATGAAACAAGGAAAAGTTATAAATCGCAGGAGGCTATGTCAACCAAACCCACGCAACAGTAAAGTGGGCATTATAGACACTACCACAAGAGGATAAAATGACAAAATGTAACTATCTCTTGTGAACTTGTCAGGATTAAAAGCACTTTGTTTTTATAGATGACAGAATAGAATGATCTGAAGTATCGAAAGCCACAGAAAGATCTAATAATAAGAGAATCAATGAATGGTTACTGTCAATGGCACAAAGAATTTTATTCTCCACTCTTATAAGTGAAGTCTCAGTAGAATGCTAGAGCTTGTAAGCTGACTGTAACCCTTCATGTTGGTGGTGGCCGGGAAGAAACATAAGCTGTTAACTGTACTGCCACAGCCTTTTCAATGACTTTGGACACCATTTTCAAGCACTTTCAGGTACTTTCTGCTTGGTTAGAAAATTTACAAAAAGAAGTTGTGTAACATATTTCGCTAGAGATAGCCTTGCAACAAAACATGAAGAGAATGAGTCTGCCTTACGACAAAAGCTAAAAAAGAGTTATATGAGAAACATAATGCAAACTTGAATTCAACTACACAATCAAGCGGTGTTTGTTTTCGGTGCCATAAACAAGGTCACTGAGCAAGTGACGGTCCGAAGGACATGAACCAGAGTGGCTGGTCAAGCAAAAGTGCTAGTTATGTGGCAAAAAGGGCCACCTTAGAGTAGCATGTTCAAACAAAATTAAAAAGGATGACCAGTAGTAAAGTCTGCATGGTACCACACTTGTAGATCACTAGAAAAATTGCTTGGTAATTTATCTGTAAAGAGCCTTGATGGTTTTCAATTCTACGAATCCATATCTTCTGAAAACTCAAGTAACTGTCATCCCAAATTTTAAAAACAAAGAAGAGCTTGGTGGTTCAATGCTCGTAAGGGGGAATCAATGGAAGCAACTGGCAGAGACACCTCAGCCTTGGATGGAACATGGGAAGAAGGCCATGATTGAATGATTACTGGGCAAGAATGATTTATGTTATGATTTACATCGTATGACTAAAGAAACCAATGAATGATATTTGCAATGTTATAAGGGTCTACCAATTAGTACAGTAATCTTGTCACCTACCTAAATGTTTTTAAGGCAAAAATACAGATAATTTAATTATAAGAGAAACTGCCAGGGTTCTTCACCAGATGAAATCATAGACTTTAATGGAAAAGGAAAACAGTCCTGGAGATTAAATTTCCTTTCGTGGGATGCAGTTCCTTACCAAGATGTGTGTGTCCACCATATCCCGCAAATAATGTTGGAAAAAGTTCTGCACATCCAATCAAGGACGTCACTATGTTGTTTGGACTCCCGTTGGTACCAAAGTTTTTCTTGTTGAGAGACATGACAGTTACATAGAATTGCTTTTAAATTACCTCTACAAATTGATCCATTTTGTCCATGTTTGTGTTGCTTTCTGGCCTCTCATCGTGGTCATTATCCTACTTTGTCACTATTTGGTTCTTATATACGTTCATTTTCACATTTCCCATGTCATTTCATGATCGAGTCATGGGGATGGTCACTGTCGACTCTTAGCTGGAGTGACTTTCTTAAATCAAGAGTTTTTCAGAATTCACTTTACACGGCCTAGGAACATCGCAAAATCGCTAAAATACTGTCGTCCAATCTGCTTGATGTCGTCAGGCGGAAACTTAGAGTCATACTTCAGTACCTCATTAACGCTTGTATGTTGGTGGACTGGCGGGAATCTACGCGGTCACTGAGTCCCGCCATTTTTAGTAGGAATGGGCCCTCCTCTGCCCAAGTGTCCAGCCTCCCAATAACGTATTGACGCCAAAGATGATCGCGCAATCTGTTATTAGAGTATTATTTTATAAATTCGGGAAAAGCCGATAGGTTTTAACTATTTTGTCTCGAGCAGATGTACTTATTGAGGTGATGTTTCCTATGAAATTGTCTTTGAAAGCCGAAAGCAGTCGATGGAGGGGATCACGAACAAAATCGAACTTAAATTAACTCTTTAAACGCATCACTCTATGTTCTGCTGTGTAATTATAAAGAGGTTTTAGCCCCTCTGCCCTTTCTTACCCAACGACGTACAAAAAATGAACCTGAAACAATAAACGAAAATTCAGTGGAAATATAATTGTTCAATAAATGGAACAGCAGGTCACTGAGGTGGAACAGGAGGTCATTACTACTTTCAAGAAGGCCTTGGAGTTCAGACATTGTCCTATACACTATATACAATTACACCGATATACAATGTATAGCCTATGCACTCAAACCCTTTTTTGGCATGGTGGCATACTCAAAGTGGGCTGAACTGAAGAGGATACCAGTAAAACTTACAGTACCCTTTAGGATTTGATAATGTTATTAAAAAAGTAATATAATGGCTGCCCCTTTAGGTCCATTTGAGAGCTACGGTGTTATATATGTTGGATAATTGAAGTGATGATAGAGGTGGTGGTAGACCACATCACTGGGGAACTACTATACCCATACTCTTTTTGAATTAGAGCGTTGGTTCTTTTATATCCCCTTCATCAGTTACATTATACTTTCATCACTTCTCCAAGTCTTCTCACAAAGCTCTGCAAATATCATTTTCATTTTCGCACTTGCTACTTTCGCGATTGAACTGGAGATGAACTGGAATTGGCCGTCAACGAAAATATATGCAAAGCTTTCCCCTTTGGCTGAAGGATTTTGGTCAAACTTATGTGTCAGGAAATAATCCTTCATGATACTCTTCCGTATTTCTTGTATACGCTGAGCGTCTAAAACAAAAATTTTGAAGTTAAGTAAATAGTAAAAATAAAACTTCTTCTGCTTCTTCTGCTTCTTCTTCTTCTTCTACTACTACTACTACTACTACTGCTGCTGCTGCTGCTGCTGCTGCTGCTGCTGCTACCACCACCATTACTGCTAACTATGGTGATGATGAATAAGGAAAGGAATGATTACTGGGCAAGCTAAGAATGATTTGTCTTATGATTAACATCGTATAACTAAACAACCAAATTAATCAAATTTGGCAAGGGTATAGGGTTCTATCAGTGAAGACAGTACTCTTGTCACCTACCTAAAAAGTTTTTGAGCCAAAAATACAGATAATTTAATTGTAAGAGAAACTGGCAAGGTTCTTCACCAGATGAAATTATAGACTTCAGTGGTTAAAGGAAAACAGTTCTGGAGATTAAATTTCCTTTCATGGGATTCAGACTAACTCCTTACCAAAATGTGTGTGTCCACCATATCCCGCAAATCATGTTGGAAAAAGTTCTGCACATCCACTCAAGGATGTCACTATGTTGTTTGGACTCCTGATGGCACCAAAGGTTTTCTTGTTGAAAGAGATGACAGTTACACAGAATTGCTTTTAAATTACCTCTACAAATTGATCCATTTTGTCCATGTTTGTGTTGTTTTCTGGCCTCTCATCGCGGTCTTTATTAACACTATTCACTATTCAAAATGACATGGACAGTAAGTTGTATACCTGTGGCATCTTTATTGATTTAAAGAAGGCATTCGATGCAGTAAATCATGAAATTCTTCTGCAGAATTGTATCATTATGGAATAAGAGGGATAGTCAACGAATGGTTCTTCTGTTATCTTAAATTGCGTTCATAGACAACTAATGTTAGCCCCCGTAGTTCTGAAAAGGTTCCCACGGATTGCGGCTTTCCTCATGGTTCTGTTCTGGGGCCTCTACTTTTTGTTGCATATAAATGATATCACAACCTATTCAGATAAGCTCAAGTTTTATTTATTTGCTGATGACACCATAATCTTGTAAAGTAATAACAACCTTAAATCCCTAGAAATAGAGGTAAATGTTGAGTTAAACAAACCCTGCGAATGATTGACAGGGAACAAACTAGCTCTAAATTATAAGAAATCTAATTATGTGATATTTCGAAATCACCAACGATAGATATTTTTGACAACGATAAAATGTCATATTCACCGTTAGAATGTAAAGATTATGTAAAATTTCTTGACATAATTATTGACAAGAATCTTAACTGGAAAGTTCATATTGATCTAATTGCTCTAAAAATTAGCAAGACCGTTGGCATGGTAGCTAAACTGAGACACTTGGTACCCCTTGTACCCCTTTTAATTTTATTATTGTCAAGTTATATCAGTCTCTTATTTTTCCTTACCTCACCTATAGAATTAGCTCGTGAGGTCAAACGTCACAGTCAACATTGGATAAGCTTCTTCTCCTTCAGACGCCGGCTATACGGTTGATAAACTTTTCTCGAAAGTGTGAACACCCTATTCCACGGTATCCTGCCTTTTCGCTTTCTTTATGTCGAATCTGTTTCTTGTTTAATGTATGATGTTCAAAACAATTGCTTGCTCCTGCTCGTATTCAAAATCTATTCACCCGTTTCTCAGATATCCATTCCTACAATACCAGATCACGAACTACCAACAAGTTTCATGTCATGTCTCATTGTCTTGAACAATTAAAGAATTCATTTTCCCGATTTCGGCTGCGGCTATGGTATGCTTTACCTGAAAATATTAAAACGTCTGCCAGTAGTGACTAAATAGTGCTCGGAACTTAAACTTAACTAAAAAATAAAGATGCAAATGAACGCACTACCTTTCCGGAGGGGGCCTGATTAGAGGTGGCTATTGTTCTTGGGTGTTAGATACAACATCCCGGCCCCTACGTGGTAGCGAACTGAGCGAATCACTTACGAGACACTTTAGGATCTAACAAAATACTTAGTACCGTGAGACGTGTTCTTGCAAAATGTGTCAGCTGCCGCCGTCGACAGGCGCCTATGTGCCAACAGAAAATGGCTGACTAGCCGGAAAGTCGCATTTTGCCTGACAAGCCTCCTTTTACATTCCTTTTACATCAGTTGGTGTGGACTATTATGGGCCTTTTCAAAGTCGTTGTGGGCGTGGCCTCGTTAAGAGATACGGTGTCATCTTTACATGCTTGGTGATTCGGGCTGTCCACATCTAAGTAGCGCACAGTCTAGACACAGACTCGTTCCTGTTGGCGTTAGTACAACCTTTCACTACTATTTGACGCTTTGGTCTCAATAGCATTCTCGAAGGCTCTAGCAAGGGCATCGTACTTTATTGGATCACCGTCGAATACTGGAATCCGTTGCTTTGGGAAGATTACTTTTATCTCCATAATCCGGTTTTGTTGCTGCTGTATTGCGTTTTGGTGCTGATGTAACTCAAGTATTTCTTGAAAACCCTCCTCGCTCGACGACGATGACGCCCCGGAGAAATTGGATTCAACAACATGTTCTTCCCTTTTGGTTATTAATGAACGTTGGTGCCATTCTAATGCCTCGTGGTTCAAAGTCGAACGACTAACGGCAACATTTGCCCTGCCCTGCATTGTCTCTGAACCGACATTCGGCACTGGTATTTTTCCGTCATTATTCCTAGACACCGCTCTGATAGGATTTCGTACAGACGAACCCGGGGTGGCTTCCATAATTGAATCAAAAGTTTTGTCTTTGGCCTCGGACTTAGCAATTTCGGTTTCCAGCGTCAACCGCTCTTGTTCTTGTTGCAGACGAAAGTTCTTCTCCTCTAACAATTAACGTTTCTTGAAAGCGGCTGCCTCGGCTTTCAATTCTGCAATTCTAGCAGCTTCCTTGGCTCTTGTAATCGATAAAGACGAACTACTACTCATATGCGATCCACTACGATTGGATCGCTGCGATTGTCTTGTCGAAGACTTAGTTGAAGTGCGAGAAAGGATCTGCAAGAGCCTATAAAAGGCGGGAACTTTGGCGCGAGACTCACAAATCTCTGTGACCTGTGATTGGACGTACCACTTTTCTCACACCTGAATAAACATCGTTCGCGATTCTTAATGGACGTATCTTTTTTTTCACGTGTGAAAATCCTCGCGCACTAGCATATTTTCAATGAGATTCAACTAGGCCTTTAAGCTGCAGTTTACTTTTCCCAAAACTTCACCTTTTTGCACATGTTGGTTGGTTTATAGGTGCATAGGCAATGAAATTTCTCTTTTTTACAAAAATGTAAAAAGTATTAAAAGTCCTTTTTCGCAAGGGTTTCTTGGAAATATAAAACCCTTGATAATTAACTAAGTCTATGTTTACACTATGCTGGATAGCTTTTCACTAATTAAGTTCAACGGAAATAGCAGCCATCAAATACTGCCAAATTGTTGGGTGGCAAAACCTTCATGAGCTCATACATTATTTGTCAATTCTGGGTTTTTCTCTGGAACTATTCGGTGTATCGGGCTCAAATTTTCAGCGATAACTGAAACTGGTATGCTCCTTCAATAAATAGAAAATTTTATTTTATTAGCTTCATCAGATAACGATAAGCATATGTTAATGAGGCGAAAAAAAAGCATTACAGGTGTGAAAAAGGATTCGCCTATAACCTGGGAAATGACTATTTGCTAAGTTAAAACGGGATTGGGTGTAAATCAGTTTTTAAAGGCCAAAATAAGGTACTGGAAAAATTTGTAATGTACGGCGAACTATACAACATGCGAAAAATCATAAACTCACCAACTTTACGCAAAATAACTACAACTTCTATCAAACTTTAGTCGAAATACTGGCTGAATACCTGTCGGTAACTCTCTTCTTAAAGTTTTAAAGAACTAGATGTGTCATGAACGGCAAATTTTGTCCTTCTCTTTTAGTTTGGTTTCGGCGCCTTGATGATACTTTTACTGTTTAACGTCACTGTGCTTAAGGTTCTTGCAGCATTTGAATAGCCATAACAGTATCAAATTCACCACCAGTGAATTAAAACGGGACAACGAGATTTCATTCTTTGACATCCTGTAAAACACGGCCCTCTATCGTTTTTAGTTTTTTAAAAAAAATAATTTCAGGCTACACATCTTGACCAGCTTCTTTACCAAGCCACATTTCATTTCCCAAGTTCCATGTTGGGTTACCTTTGCAGGGCTTGGGTTCACATCGCCACTCAGGATTAAATGCACGGTGATCAAACTTTGTGTTTTTACAAAATCTTGCAAAATCAGGAATAGTTGAAACGCCTTTAGCATTGTCATTAGCCCTCAGCCAGAGATAATACATGGTCTTACCGTACGCTCCATGCGCGCCTAAATGGGAGTCACAAACATTCGACATGTTACTAAATCGAGAAACAAATGACGCTGGAGGCTCATGATGTAACCTAGCTAATATCGTGGAAGTATATTTTGTTTACAATATTGCTCAGCCACAACATGACTTGTTGGTCCGCATTTGGATGACACAACATCGAGCTTTTGTTCTGCGCCAAGAACTTCTGAATGATATCTTCAGTGAATATCATAAATGCTTCATCCAGCCATGTGATTCCTACTTCACAGTGGAAAAATCTCCAGACTAGATTTTGTTTCGGCCTCAATGGAAGCTCAGAAAGAAGCCTTTTTGAACACAGGAAGTAGTCATCATCGATTCTAAGAAGGTACTGAAAGTTAAATCTCGCCACTGCCCATTTGACTTCGTTAAGGAAGCGGAATCCAAACTGCCCACGGCCTCCCTTGAGAAGCTGAAGCTTAATATCCTTGTATTTATCCTTTTCGTTTAAAAAAATAAGGTTACGTTGAATTCGGTCTGTTATGAGTCCATCAGTCATGAAGACACATTCAACCTGAAGAAAGAGAAATTAAAGTTATACCCACGAGGTTAGAAGCGGCTGCCTGGGCTTTCAATTCTGCAATTCTAGAAGCTTCCTTGGCTCTTGTAATCGATAAAGACGAACTAGCACTCATATGCAATCCACTACGATTGGATCGCTGCGATTGTCTTGTCGAAGACTTAGTTGAAGTGCGAGAAAGAATCTGCAAGAGCCTATAAAAGGCGGGAACTTTGGCGCGAGACTCACAAATCTCTGTGGCCTCTGATTGGACGTACCACTTTTCTCACACCTGAATAAACATCGTTCGCGATTTTAATTGCACGTATCATTTTTTGCACGCGTGAAAATCCTCGCGCACTAGCATATTTCCAATGAGATTCAACTAGGCCTTTAAGCTGCAGTTTCGTTTTGCCAAAACTTCACTTTTTTGCACATGTTGGTTGGTTTATAGGTGCATAGACAATGAAATTTCTCTTTTTTACAAAAATATAAAAAGTATTAAAAGTCCTTTTTCGCAAGGGTTTCTTGGAAATATAAAACCCTTGATAATTAACTAAGTCTTTGTTTTCACTATGCTGGATAGCTTTTCACTAATTAAGTTCAACGGAAATAGCAGCCATCAAATACTGCCAAATTGTTGGGTGGCAAAACCTTCATGAGCTCATACATTCTTTGTCAATTTTGGGGTTTTCTCTGGAACTATTTGGTGTATCGGGCTCAAATTTTCAGCGATAACTGAAACTGGTATGCTCCTTCAATAAATAGAAAATTTTATTTTATTAGCTTCATCAGATAACGATAGGCATATGTTAATGAGGCGAAAAAAAGCATTACAGGTGTGAAAAAGGATTCACCTATAACCTGGGAAATGACTATTTGCTAAGTTAAAACGGGATTGGGTGTAAATCAGTTTTTTTAAAGGCTAAAATAAGGTACTGGAAAAATTTGTAATGTACGGCGAACTATACAACATGCGAAAAATCATAAACTCACCAACTTTACGCAAAATAACTACAACTTCTATCAAACTTTAGTCGAAATACTGGCTGAATACCTGTCGGTAACTCTCTTCTTAAAGTTTTAAAGAACTAGATGTGTCATGAACGGCAAATTTTGTCCTTCTCTTTTTAGTTTGGTTTCGGCGCCTTGATGATACTTTTACTGTTTAACGTCACTGTGCTTAAGGTTCTTGCAGCATTTGAATAGCCATAACAGTATCAAATTCACCACCAGTGAATTAAAACGGGACAACGAGATTTCATTCTTTGACATCCTGTAAAACACGGCCCTCTATCGTTTTTAGTTTTTTAAAAAATAATTTCAGGCTACACATCTTGACCAGCTTCTTTACCAAGCCACATTTCATTTCCCAAGTTCCATGTTGGGTTACCTTTGCAGGGCTTGGGTTCACATCGCCACTCAGGATTAAATGCACGGTGATCAAACTTTGTGTTTTTACAAAATCTTGCAAAATCAGGAATAGTTGAAACGCCTTTAGCATTGTCATTAGCCCTCAGCCAGAGATAATACATGGTCTTACCGTACGCTCCATGCGCGCCTAAATGGGAGTCACAAACATTCGACATGTTACTAAATCGAGAAACAAATGACGCTGGAGGCTCATGATGTAACCTAGCTAATATCGTGGAAGTATATTTTGTTTACAATATTGCTCAGCCACAACATGACTTGTTGGTCCGCATGTGGATGACACAACATCGAGCTTTTGTTCTGCGCCAAGAACTTCTGAATGATATCTTCAGTGAATATCATAAATGCTTCATCCAGCCATGTGATTCCTACTTCACAGTGGAAAAATCTCCAGACTAGATTTTGTTTCGGCCTCAATGGAAGCTCAGAAAGAAACCTTTTTGAACACAGGAAGTAGTCATCATCGATTCTAAGAAGGTACTGAAAGTTAAATCTCGCCACTGCCCATTTGACTTCGTTAAGGAAGCGGAATCCAAACTGCCCACGGCCTCCCTTGAGAAGCTGAAGCTTAATATCCTTGTATTTATCCTTTTCGTTTAAAATAAGGTTACGTTGAATTCGGTCTGTTATGAGTCCATCAGTCATGAAGACACATTCAACCTGAAGAAAGAGAAATTAAAGTTATACCCACGAGGTTAGAAGCGGCTGCCTGGGCTTTCAATTCTGCAATTCTAGAAGCTTCCTTGGCTCTTGTAATCGATAAAGACGAACTAGCACTCATATGCAATCCACTACGATTGGATCGCTGCGATTGTCTTGTCGAAGACTTAGTTGAAGTGCGAGAAAGAATCTGCAAGAGCCTATAAAAGGCGGGAACTTTGGCGCGAGACTCACAAATCTCTGTGGCCTCTGATTGGACGTACCACTTTTCTCACACCTGAATAAACATCGTTCGCGATTTTAATTGCACGTATCATTTTTTGCACGCGTGAAAATCCTCGCGCACTAGCATATTTCCAATGAGATTCAACTAGGCCTTTAAGCTGCAGTTTCGTTTTGCCAAAACTTCACTTTTTTGCACATGTTGGTTGGTTTATAGGTGCATAGACAATGAAATTTCTCTTTTTTACAAAAATATAAAAAGTATTAAAAGTCCTTTTTCGCAAGGGTTTCTTGGAAATATAAAACCCTTGATAATTAACTAAGTCTTTGTTTTCACTATGCTGGATAGCTTTTCACTAATTAAGTTCAACGGAAATAGCAGCCATCAAATACTGCCAAATTGTTGGGTGGCAAAACCTTCATGAGCTCATACATTCTTTGTCAATTTTGGGGTTTTTCTCTGGAACTATTTGGTGTATCGGGCTCAAATTTTCAGCGATAACTGAAACTGGTATGCTCCTTCAATAAATAGAAAATTTTATTTTATTAGCTTCATCAGATAACGATAGGCATATGTTAATGAGGCGAAAAAAAGCATTACAGGTGTGAAAAAGGATTCACCTATAACCTGGGAAATGACTATTTGCTAAGTTAAAACGGGATTGGGTGTAAATCAGTTTTTAAAGGCTAAAATAAGGTACTGGAAAAATTTGTAATGTACGGCGAACTATACAACATGCGAAAAATCATAAACTCACCAACTTTACGCAAAATAACTACAACTTCTATCAAACTTTAGTCGAAATACTGGCTGAATACCTGTCGGTAACTCTCTTCTTAAAGTTTTAAAGAACTAGATGTGTCATGAACGGCAAATTTTGTCCTTCTCTTTTAGTTTGGTTTCGGCGCCTTGATGATACTTTTACTGTTTAACGTCACTGTGCTTAAGGTTCTTGCAGCATTTGAATAGCCATAACAGTATCAAATTCACCACCAGTGAATTAAAACGGGACAACGAGATTTCATTCTTTGACATCCTGTAAAACACGGCCCTCTATCGTTTTTAGTTTTTTAAAAAAATAATTTCAGGCTACACATCATGACCAGCTTCTTTACCAAGCCACATTTCATTTCCCAAGTTCCATGTTGGGTTACCTTTGCAGGGCTTGGGTTCACATCGCCACTCAGGATTAAATGCACGGTGATCAAACTTTGTGTTTTTACAAAATCTTGCAAAATCAGGAATAGTTGAAACGCCTTTAGCATTGTCATTAGCCCTCAGCCAGAGATAATACATGGTCTTACCGTACGCTCCATGCGCGCCTAAATGGGAGTCACAAACATTCGACATGTTACTAAATCGAGAAACAAATGACGCTGGAGGCTCATGATGTAACCTAGCTAATATCGTGGAAGTATATTTTGTTTACAATATTGCTCAGCCACAACATGACTTGTTGGTCCGCATGTGGATGACACAACATCGAGCTTTTGTTCTGCGCCAAGAACTTCTGAATGATATCTTCAGTGAATATCATAAATGCTTCATCCAGCCATGTGATTCCTACTTCACAGTGGAAAAATCTCCAGACTAGATTTTGTTTCGGCCTCAATGGAAGCTCAGAAAGAAGCCTTTTTGAACACAGGAAGTAGTCATCATCGATTCTAAGAAGGTACTGAAAGTTAAATCTCGCCACTGCCCATTTGACTTCGTTAAGGAAGCGGAATCCAAACTGCCCACGGCCTCCCTTGAGAAGCTGAAGCTTAATATCCTTGTATTTATCCTTTTCGTTTAAAATAAGGTTACGTTGAATTCGGTCTGTTATGAGTCCATCAGTCATGAAGACACATTCAACCTGAAGAAAGAGAAATTAAAGTTATACCCACGAGGTTAGAAGCGGCTGCCTGGGCTTTCAATTCTGCAATTCTAGAAGCTTCCTTGGCTCTTGTAATCGATAAAGACGAACTAGCACTCATATGCAATCCACTACGATTGGATCGCTGCGATTGTCTTGTCGAAGACTTAGTTGAAGTGCGAGAAAGAATCTGCAAGAGCCTATAAAAGGCGGGAACTTTGGCGCGAGACTCACAAATCTCTGTGGCCTCTGATTGGACGTACCACTTTTCTCACACCTGAATAAACATCGTTCGCGATTTTAATTGCACGTATCATTTTTTGCACGCGTGAAAATCCTCGCGCACTAGCATATTTTCAATGAGATTCAACTAGGCCTTTAAGCTGCAGTTTCGTTTTGCCAAAACTTCACTTTTTGCACATGTTGGTTGGTTTATAGGTGCATAGACAATGAAATTTCTCTTTTTACAAAAAATATAAAAAGTATTAAAAGTCCTTTTTCGCAAGGGTTTCTTGGAAATATAAAACCCTTGATAATTAACTAAGTCTTTGTTTTCACTATGCTGGATAGCTTTTCACTAATTAAGTTCAACGGAAATAGCAGCCATCAAATACTGCCAAATTGTTGGGTGGCAAAACCTTCATGAGCTCATACATTCTTTGTCAATTTTGGGGTTTTTCTCTGGAACTATTTGGTGTATCGGGCTCAAATTTTCAGCGATAACTGAAACTGGTATGCTCCTTCAATAAATAGAAAATTTTATTTTATTAGCTTCATCAGATAACGATAGGCATATGTTAATGAGGCGAAAAAAAGCATTACAGGTGTGAAAAAGGATTCACCTATAACCTGGGAAATGACTATTTGCTAAGTTAAAACGGGATTGGGTGTAAATCAGTTTTTAAAGGCTAAAATAAGGTACTGGAAAAATTTGTAATGTACGGCGAACTATACAACATGCGAAAAATCATAAACTCACCAACTTTACGCAAAATAACTACAACTTCTATCAAACTTTAGTCGAAATACTGGCTGAATACCTGTCGGTAACTCTCTTCTTAAAGTTTTAAAGAACTAGATGTGTCATGAACGGCAAATTTTGTTCTTCTCTTTTAGTTTGGTTTCGGCGCCTTGATGATACTTTTACTGTTTAACGTCACTGTGCTTAAGGTTCTTGCAGCATTTGAATAGCCATAACAGTATCAAATTCACCACCAGTGAATTAAAACGGGACAACGAGATTTCATTCTTTGACATCCTGTAAAACACGGCCCTCTATCGTTTTTAGTTTTTAAAAAATAATTTCAGGCTACACATCATGACCAGCTTCTTTACCAAGCCGCATTTCATTTCCCAAGTTCCATGTTGGGTTACCTTTGCAGGGCTTGGGTTCACATCGCCACTCAGGATTAAATGCACGGTGATCAAACTTTGTGTTTTTACAAAATCTTGCAAAATCAGGAATAGTTGAAACGCCTTTAGCATTGTCATTAGCCCTCAGCCAGAGATAATACATGGTCTTACCGTACGCTCCATGCGCGCCTAAATGGGAGTCACAAACATTCGACATGTTACTAAATCGAGAAACAAATGACGCTGGAGGCTCATGATGTAACCTAGCTAATATCGTGGAAGTATATTTTGTTTACAATATTGCTCAGCCACAACATGACTTGTTGGTCCGCATGTGGATGACACAACATCGAGCTTTTGTTCTGCGCCAAGAACTTCTGAATGATATCTTCAGTGAATATCATAAATGCTTCATCCAGCCATGTGATTCCTGCTTCACAGTGGAAAAATCTCCAGACTAGATTTTGTTTCGGCCTCAATGGAAGCTCAGAAAGAAGCCTTTTTGAACACAGGAAGTAGTCATCATCGATTCTAAGAAGGTACTGAAAGTTAAATCTCTCCGCTGCCCATTTGACTTCGTTAAGGAAGCGGAATCCAAACTGCCCACGGCCTCCCTTGAGAAGCTGAAGCTTAATATCCTTGTATTTATCCTTTTCGTTTAAAATAAGGTTACGTTGAATTCGGTCTGTTATGAGTCCATCAGTCATGAAGACACATTCAACCTGAAGAAAGAGAAATTAAAGTTATACCCACGAGGTTAGAAGCGGCTGCCTGGGCTTTCAATTCTGCAATTCTAGAAGCTTCCTTGGCTCTTGTAATCGATAAAGACGAACTAGCACTCATATGCAATCCACT